>JAEIGD010000116.1:0-208687 GCA_018903425.1 Zaprionus nigranus
TTTTTGTTTATAATAATGTTTATTTAAACAAGTAATTTAGCTTATAAGTGTAACAAAATATTAATGTTCTTCAAATTTCACATTTGATTATGACAAAACTTATTTCTTTTAAATTTAGTAACAACCGCTCTTGGCAACTTTCTGTACTCAACTTCCTATTATACCCTCGTTCCCTTTCTATCGATAACTTGCTCTTGTCTAGGGTTGCATTCTAATCAGGGCTGCAATGTAGAAGTATCGAAACATTTAATATCTATTACCACTGCGAGTATTCTTACTGGAACCAATTCCCACAATCGGCCCTCCTGATAGTACATTCGCCTCGAATGGATCAAGCCATGGTTTCATATACTCTGCAACTGTAATTGTTTTTATAGGACCTTCATTATCTCCTATCTTTTCAACTTCGTACCTCCCATGATCTTTGATCTCAACCACTTTATATGGGCCCAAATATTTACCCTTCAGCTTTAGCCCTACTCCGTACTGTGTCCTTTTTATGGCTACCAAATCGTTAATATTATACTGTTTCTGTTGCTTTCTTTTTTAAATCAAATGCTTTTTTATTTTCTTCCTGTATCTCCCTAATATTTTCACGAGCTTCTTGCCGCAAATTTTCACGCTTTTCATCTAACTCTCTGATCATAAATTCGCTTACTAAATCTTTTAGCTCATTATTATCAGAAACGCGCATATCTACTCCAGTTATTAACTTAAAAGGTGCAATTTTCGTGCTTCTTGGCTCTGTATTATTAATTACTTGCTGAACTTGACCTAAATATTTATACCATAATCCTGCATTGTCATTACTTAATTTAGATAACATTGGAACTACAAGCTTATGCATCCGTTCCACCTGGCCATTTCCACGAGGTACACCGGTGGCAATGAGCAAGTGTTGAATATTTTCATTCTCACAATATTCTTTAAAGGAAGCCCTGTTTTTAAGCACTCTAACCCATCCCCCGGTGGAACAACCAAACATATTTTGAAAACCCATCTACCACAACTAAAATGTGATTATATCGCTTATTAGTCAGTTCCATAGGGCCAACATGGTCAATATGGTATGTAATAAACGGTATATTACCCTTATAGATTGCTGTCAAAAACCCTTCCTTCTTACCAGACTTCGCGTTAACTATCATGCAACGAACACAACTATCTACAACACGAACAACTTTTCCTTTCAATTTTGGAATGTAATACGACTTTTCCACTAAATCTTGCGTTTTAGCAGCCGAGAAATGACCTTGGTTATGAGCAGTAACAATTATCTCGTTTTCCATCTGACCAGGGACGACTATGAGTTCTTTATTTGGGTCCTTAAATAGAAGCTGATTTTGAATATAAAAATCGTCATATGAATCTTTAGCGACCAATTCTCTAACCCCTCTTATCCACTCATCTTGCAGCTGGGCTTCTCTCAATCGATGGATCAAAGTATCTGTTATAAAAAAAGCAAGACACTCGGCTCAAAGCATCAGCATGTTTTAACTTGGACCCTGAACGATGTTCTATTTTATAATCAAAATCTTGCAAATATAATGCCCAACGCGCTACTCTTAAAGGAACTTCTTTCTTTTTCATGGTCATCATGAACGCGTTACAATCAGTTACTATAGTAAAAGATATACCAAGAACATACACGCGCCATTTCATTAAAGCTGCTATTATTGCTAAAACTTCTAGCTCATACGAACTGTAATTCTCCTCACATGGCTTAGTTTTCCGACTCATAAATTGTACAGGGTGAAACATATTATCATCAAGATCTTTTTGTAATAATACTGCCCCATACCCATACTTTGACGCATCTGTGTGAATCTCTGTTCGCAACTTCGGATTATACAGCTTTAATACTGGCTCACTAACTAAAGCTAATTTCAGTTCTTCAAATGCTTTCCGCTGAACTTCAGCAAATCCGAACTTAGCATCTTGCCTTAAAAGATCTGACAATGGCTTAGCAATGGCTGCATATCCATTTATGAATTTTCTAAAGTAAGACGTTAACCCTAAAAAACGTTGTATAGCCTTTTTTATCTTTGGGTTCCGGAAATTCTGTAACGGCCTGTATCTTCTCTTTGCTTGGGGTTATGGTTCCATCTTGAACGATATATCCCAAAAAATTGACTCTCCGATGTAATATCTGGCATTTGCCCCAATTAATTCGAAGTCCATTTTGAGAAGATACTTCTAACACTTGCTTCAATTTTCTTATCCCCTCATCAACATCGTTACTAGGCACAATAACATCATCCATGTAAAGTATTACAATGCCACTAGCGAGCAACTCTCGTAGAACAGACATTATAAACCTAGTGAAAACTGCAGGCGAATTCGAAATGCCAAACGGTACAAATAAAAATTCGTACTGCCCGCTTTGAGTCACGAACGAAGTGTACTTTCTTGAAGCTGCTTCTACGGGCACATGGAAAAACCCATTGGTCAAATCCAATGTTGTGTATATCTTCGCATTCTGAAGCTTGTCTAAAACATTGTCCATGTGTGCCATCGGAAAATTATCTCTTATAATTTTCTCATTTAATTTGCGATAGTCGCAGCATAGACGCTTTTTCCCATTTTTCTTAGCCACCAGGACTACGGGTGAAGCATACTCGGATGTACTTGGCTGTATGATACCTTCTTTTAACCATTCCCGCACCTGCTCATCTACAAAGTTTTGGTCACTATACGACTGTCGCCTGGGATGCTGATAAACTGGAACGTCATCTTTCAAAACAATTTTCATCTCAACAGGGGCATCTGTGTTACGAATTGGACAATATTGTTCGATCATCTCCAACACCGTTTTAGCTTCAGGCTGATTAAGATGAGATAAATCTACCTTAGAAGTTGCTATCAGCTCTTCCACACACATGCTTCGAAATTCGTCATTCACCTGACGATCAAATATCTTTCTATCCCTAATTTTACCTCCATCTTCAGTTTTCACTCTGATATTAAAGTGAGTACCACTTTTGGTAACCTTCATATCGACAGTGTCCAAAATTGTCCTACCTAAAATAGCATCGAAACCTATATCATGATCTTGAACCACATGAAATTCTACTTCCATTGGAATATCATCTATTAGAACGGATATAATAACACTTCCAAATGTTAAAATCCGACTTTCTCCAATTCCTGTCAAACTCTTTCCTTTACCAGTTATTTCTGCTGCTCCTAGACTCATGAAGACTTGTCTGCGCATTAAGCACAAATCAGCACCCGTGTCAACCAAACCTTTAAATATAATCTGTTTGTAAACAACGCTCTTCAATTCAAGACCTGAAAGAGTAAATTCACTGCCTAACGACACTCCTACTTTATCCTCTTGAACTACATTAGCATTTGTTTCTTTCTTGACATCTGTTTGTGCTGTACATTGTGCTGCTCGGTGTCCTGCCTGACCACATTTAAAGCAAACAAAATCTTTTTTCTTACAGTCTTTCATTACGTGAGAACTATCGCCGCATTTGAAACATTTCCTGGAAGCTTCAGACTTAACCTGACTTTTGCCTTGATCTTTCTTTTGCTCCTGACGTTCCCCAGCTGATTGATTCGATTTGCCAGATCTAGCTTTCTGATATATCTCGATTTGACGTTTCAGTTCCTGTATATTTCTGGCCTGGTATAACATAATCTTATTCCCTTTCGAATCTGGAATACCCTTTATGTAATAGTCAATTAAACTTGGCTCATCAATATTAATTGGTTTTGCGATTTCTTTCAGAGCATACAAATATTCAAATAATGATTCGTCTTTTCTCTGCTGACGCTGGTCCAATCTTCTATGAACCTCAGCTGATGACGCTTTGATTGAAAACTCTTCTCTCAACTTAGCCTTCAAAACAGTCCAACTACGAATATTCGCCTCACTACGCACAAACAGTTTAGCCGCTCCTGTAAGCATTTGCTTCGAATAGATAAAAAGTTGCAAATCACTCCACTGGACAGTAATTGAACAACTTTCCAACTCTTCGATCCATTGCTCTACATCAGGACTTCCTGTTCCAGAGAAACTAGATACGCTACCTTCTACATCTTTGAGAGTGAACCATGACCTGCCATTGTCTACTCTTTGATTTTCAGCTAAATTTCGCTCTGTAACTACGGATTGGACTTCATCTGAATCGCTTTCCTCTTCATCCTGAATTCCAAAATGTGTAAGCAATCTATTCTGCAACTCTAGTTTCCTTCCAGTTGTTGGTAACGCCAACTCTGCTAACTTTAACCTCAAATCGGCTACGCGGAGTGCCAAGATCTCGTCAAGTTGCATTTTGAAATGGTTAGAAAACAATCAAAATTAGTAAAAGTATACAACACTACACTATTGTTAGTTAACGTAACCTTACACCAGCTCTGCCTCTGTCGACGCACACGCCAGCTCTGCCTCTGTTGACGCACGCACCAGTTTCGCCTCTGTCGACGCACACACCAGCACTGCCTCTGTCGATGCTCGCGCCAGCTCTGCCTCTGTTGACGCACGCACCACTTTCGCCTCTGTCGACGCACACACCAGCTTTGCCTCTGAAGTTTTACGCAACAGCGCTGCCTCTGCCGACGATCGTATCAAGCTCTGCCTCTGTCGAAGTTCGCACCAAGTCCTGCCTCTGCACACTCACACAGAAACACTGATTCTGTCGACGCAAACAGCAACTCTGCCTCTGTCGACTGTACGCACCAGTTCTGCCTCGATTAATGCAGCAATTCGGACTCTGCTGATGTTCGCTCCAAGCTCTGCCTCTGACGACGCAAATAGCAGCTCTGCTTCTGTCGCTGCAAACAACAACTCCGCCTCTGTCGACGCACGCTCCAGCTCTGCTTCTACCAACTTAAGCAGCAACTTTGCCTCTGCCGACGCACGCACCAGTTCTGCTTCTGCCAACTTAAGCAGCAACTTTGCCTCTGCCGACGCTCGCACCAGTTCTGCTTCTGTCAACTTAAGCAGCAACTTTGCCTCTGCCGACGCATGCACCAGTTCTGCTTCTGCCAACATAAGCAGCAACTTTGTCTCTGCCGACGCTCGCACCAGTTCTGCTTCTGCCAACTTAAGCAGAAACGAACGCTCGAAACTTCTTCGAGAATTGTCTATACTGTTGCTCGCGTTTATGCAGCGTCGATCATGCAACGGTTCTATTTTTACCGTTCACTGGTTGCTACTAAAACGAACTGCGTCATACGTGTCTGCACAAAACGAACTGCGTCATATGCACAAATTTTGTCGTTACACTTGAGCACATCCCGGTTGAGCCCCCAATTTGTAGTTTTTTGTTTATAATAATGTTTATTTAAACAAGTAATTTAGCTTATAAGTGTAACAAAATATTAATGTTCTTCAAATTTCACATTTGATTATGACAAAACTTATTTCTTTTAAATTTAGTAACAACCGCTCTTGGCAACTTTCTGTACTCAACTTCCTATTATACCCTCGTTCCCTTTCTATCGATAACTTGCTCTTGTCTAGGGTTGCATTCTAATCAGGGCTGCAATGTAGAAGTATCGAAACATTTAATATCGTATCTATTACCACTGCGAGTATTCTTACTGGAACCAATTCCCATTTTTTTTTTTTTTTTTACAACCCCTTTCCCCCCCCCCCCCCCTCCCCCCTTTTTAATTATCCCCCCCCCCCTTTTCCCTTTTTTACCCTTTCCTTTTTTCCCTCTCCCCATCCCTGGGATATTCTATTTTCCATTAACTTATTTAAAGTCACTGTGATATTATTGTTTTAATTAACTTATTTAAGGCTGTGATATTTTCACTGAGACATTGTAGTTTTCATTAACTTATTTACGGCTGTCATATTTACTGTATTTAAGGCTGTGATATTATTGTTTTAGTTAACTTATTTCAAGCATCACTGTGATATTATTGTTTTCATTATCTTATTCAGGGCAATATCACTGTGATATTATTGTTTTATTCACTTATTTTTAATCACTGTGATATTTTTGTTGTTATGATTTACGTTGTTATGATTTACGGCCGTCCCTGTGTTATTATGGTTTTTAGGAGCTCCCCATCAGGCCACTCTAAGGCTCCGCTGGACAAAGAAGAAGTAGAAGATGGTGCTCCAAAATTTGGATAGCACAAGGTGCCAGAATCTAAATAAATAGCTCCAGTGAAAAGAGCGAAGCGACACATGATACCCGATAGATCGATAGCCTTGACCTACTTAACAAAGCAACCAATACGCACTGATGCATTCTGATTGCACTCAGCTGAGCCCCAAAAGCTCGGTCAAGGTGTCAGTGCCTAAATGGTGCCTACTTAAAGGGGTTACATTTGAACGTTATGTTCAAATGCTGGATTTAAAAAAACCAAAAAAACGAAAACAACCAGTGACCAGCGCCACTTCAACTCCCCCCAGCTAAAATCAGACTTGGGGAACCCAAGAGGATGATACACGCCTGGAGCTGGTTGTTACTGCTTAAGATCCTTGGCGTGAAATTTCCCAATAAAATTTCCTTTCATGTCCTCAACTTCATAATATGCGGAAGCAAGCTTTTTTCTTATACGAGCTTTTATGAATGAAGGAGCTAATTTGGCACAGAAACCTTTTGCAAAATTACTTTGCTGAAAATTTCGACGGAAAATTTCTTGACCTTCCACGAACGTTACCTCCCGACTGCGCATATTATATGCTCTTTCGTTGCGCGAATGCTGCTTTTGCATACTACGTGCAGCAAGGTCTCGCATGATATTCGTGGAATCTTCCCGATTAAAAGATATCGACCGATCTTCTAAACAGTTCAATCGCCGCAACAACTCATATTGAGAACCGTTGGTCAGCATATGCTGTCCAAACACCAAACGATAAGGAGTATTATTCACTGCCGTGTGATGGCTTGATCGAAGTGCGCAACAAATCTGACTTAGATTTGCATCCCAATTATCTTGGTCTGGGTTTATGTACGCCTTGATGGCGGCTAGCACCGATCTATTCACCCGTTTGGAAGCATTTCCTTGAGGGGCATAAGATACCGTGTAGGCATGATGAACGCCATATTTTTTGTAGTAAGGTATTAAAAGCATTCGATTTAAATTGTACCCCATTATCCGAAACAACCGTTTCCGGTACCCCAAAACACTGAAATAGCTCCTCTATATATGGCAAAATTGCATCGACGGAAAACTTTTTCACGGCTTTTAGGAACGGGAATTCGGTGAAGTGGTCGAGTACAATAAAAATACCAATATTACCAGTTTTAGAGCGTGGATATGGTCCTAGGTAATCCACACATAAAGTTTTTGAAAAACCTATGGCTCTCTGTTATCTTAGATAATGGTGGCCTGAGAGTTTGGTTCGGATGTTTCGTGCTTTTACAAATTTCGCACTGATTCACGTACCTTCTCACATCTGCCACTAAGTTCGGCCATAAATAATATCGACGGAGAGAAGAGAAGAGAAGTAGTTCGGAAGTAATAAAACTTTATAGCAGCTTTGTGAGCACGCTTCGCTTACTGAAGCGGCTGTTACCCACCCTTCCATGATCGCCTGTTGCGCGATATACATATCGGCGATCCCTTTAGGCCACTATTCGTTAATGCATAGTTGCCTCATATCTATCCTCCATGAAAATAATAATTATTTAAGCTGAATTCATTTTAACATAATTTATTTCTTAAAATATTAAACATAAATTTTATTTTCATGTATATACATGTAGTATCTAATTTATTTATTTATACATTCATTTCATTTATTTATTTTATTCATGTGTTTTTATCATTTGTCATTGGTTGCGAATAGATATATATATATATAGATATGGCTTAGTTATAATTCATAATATAATATAATACATATATATAGCTGAATTCATTTTAACATAATTTATTTCTTAAAATATTAAACATAAATTTTATTTTCATGTATATACATGTATATCGTAATACGAATATCGTAATACTTTTTCTTTCGATTTCTAGTTAAAGGTAAGAGTGTATCGTAGTATTAATTCTAAATTTCCATTTATAACAAGGCGGTATCTAATTTATTTATTTATACATTCATTTTTATTTATTTATTTTATTCATGTGTTTTATTCATTTGTCATTGGTTGCGAATAGATATATATGTATATATATAGATATGGCTTAGTTATAATTCATAATATAATATAATACATATAATATAATGTAAATCAAAATCGAAAATTATGCAAAACTACATAGACCAAAAAAGGGCAAATTATAAGAATAAACAATCAGGTTTAGAAATCATATCAATTATCGATTTAAAAAATGATAATACAATAAAAATTATGAAATTAAAGAAAAATCAAAAAAATCAACTTTTAATATCTTCACAAGCTGCTGGTAATTGTAGCATACAACGTATGACGAATGAGCAGATGTTATTTAGTTAACGGTACGTAAGCACGCGCTGGTATCCGGCTCATGAGTGTCGGCAATGGGGTGGGTAAATGCAACATAACCGTTTCAACTCAGGCTCAAATCAATACTAACATAAATAAAAAAAAATCGCGTGCTGAATTGCCTTACGACGATCGTAAAATAGAAGAAGAAATCGGGAACAGAGAAAGAGAAGAAGAGAAGTAGTTCGGAAGTAATAAAACTTTATAGCAGCTTTTGTGAGCACGCTTCGCTTACTGAAGCGGCTGTTACCCCACCCTTCCATGATCGCCTGTTGCGCGATATACATATCGGCGATCCCTTTAGGCCACTATTCGTTAATACATAGTTGCCTCATATCTATCCTCCATGAAAATAATAATTATTTAAGCTGAATTCATTTTAACATAATTTATTTCTTAAAATATTAAACATAAATTTTATTTTCATGTATATTCGTAATACTTTTTCTTTCGATTTCTAGTTAAAAGGTAACAGTGTATCGTAGTATTAATTCTAAATTTCCATTTATAACAAGGCGGTATCTAATTTATTTATTTATACATTCATTTTATTTATTTATTTTATTCATTTGTTTTATTCATTTGTCATTGGTTGCAAATAGATATATATATATATAGATATGGCTTAGTTATAATTCATAATATAATATAATACATATAATATAATGTAAATCAAAATCGAAAATTATGCAAAACTACATAGACCAAAAAAGGGCAAATTATAAGAATAAACAATCAGGTTTAGAAATCATATCAATTATCGATTTAAAAAATGATTATACAAGAAAAATTATGAAATTAAAGAAAAATCAAAAAAATCAAAAATAATTAATTCAAACTCAAATATGAGTAAATTAAATTGAAAATTTAATTGAAAATCAAAAATAATTAATTAAAACTCAAACATGAGTAAATTAAATTAAAAAAATACAAACGCTACAGTCAGGAGCTGACTGTATAAGGCCATGGATTATCATAGTATACCGTAAATTTCATTACAGTTGTTTCTTCTTGATTTTTAATTTTTTTTGACTGTAACTTTTCTTTTAGTTTATTAGAATAAAAAAAATAAAAAAACAAAATAAGAAATAATTAATAAACGAAAATTCGCACCCGCCTCAACCGGGAGTTGAACGCACGCACTCTCGCGCAGCCGTCCGCCACTCTAACCACTCGGCCATTGCCTCATTTCTTCGCGCATCGGCAAAGCTGCATTGTGAACCAATTCTGTTCCCATACAATGCAAATAAAAAGTTTAATAAAATGCTGTGTGTCTGACGCTAGATTTGAACTTCGGTATGCTTGCGTAAATTAGGTCTGCTAATTATTATATACATGTATGTTCAAAGTGAGTTTAATTCGTATCATATCTCACTTATTTATAGTCCGATTTTAATGAAATTTTCACATAACGCCCGTGGCAAGGTATTTGTCATGTATGATATATAACTTTGGTTGTTGAGTTAATATTGTAGGTTTTAAGTAGTTATTTCTGATTTACAGAGGCGGGGAAGGGGCGTGTCCAAATTTTAAAAAAACTTTGAGACACTGCAATATATATGTATGTTGTCACAAAATTTGATGACTCTAGCTCTTATAGTTTCTGAGATCCAGGTGTTCATACAGACAGACGGACAGACGGACAGACGGACAGACGGACAGACGGACAGACGGACAGACGGACAGACGGACAGACGGACAGACAGACATGGCTCAATCGACTCGGCTACTGATACTGATTCAGAATATATATAGTTTATGGGGTCGGAGATGCCTCCTTCTGCCTGTTACGCACATTTCCGTTCCGACAAACACAATAGACCATGAATTTTTTTTAAAATCCATGGCCTAAAAAAATTCGATTAAAATTCAAAAATAATAAACGAAGTTAGATTTAGAAGAAATCTAAGAGCTACATAAATAGCCAAATTAAAATGAAAAAGAGTACATACTTGAAGAGCAGTAACTCCCAAAAATTAACAAAAGCGAAAAACAAAATAAAGAAAAAATAGCAAAACAATAATTAATAAAAATCACTCACTGTTTGTTGTGTTCCATCGACGAAAGATCTTCCGTGGTGTGGTGTAATTTTATGTATGTGTATATATGTTTGCATTGTTGTTTATTTCGTTTGTCACTAATGATTTTTTTCAGTGTATTTGTTTAGGTCACTTGCTGTTCTTTGGAATTACCTTTTTTAGGTCATTTGCAGATAGGCAGAGAAAAAAATTAAAAATAAAAGTTATTGGCAACTCACTATATTTTTATATAGGAATTTATTCGCACCATTGACTCATTTTTTTATCCACTAACTTTTAAGAGCTTTTATAATATAATTATAATTATTAACAAATATTTAAGTTAGCCTGATCACTGTGATATAATGATTTCATTAAGTTATTTTTAAGAATCACTGTGATATAATGATTTCATTAAGTTATTTTTAACAATCACTGTGATATAATGATTTCATTAAGTTATTTTTAACAATCACTGTGATATAATGGTTTCATTAACTTATTTTTTTGCAATCACTGTGATATTATAGTTTTCATTGACATATTTTTAGCAATCACTGTGTTTAGTTTAGACTTCTTACTTATTTATAGCCATCCCTGGGATATTCTATTTTCCATTAACTTATTTAAAGTCACTGTGATATTATTGTTTTTAATTAACTTATTTAAGGCTGTGATATTTTCACTGAGACATTGTAGTTTTCATTAACTTATTTACGGCTGTCATATTTACTGTATTTAAGGCTGTGATATTATTGTTTTAGTTAACTTATTTCAAGCATCACTGTGATATTATTGTTTTCATTATCTTATTCAGGGCAATATCACTGTGATATTATTGTTTTATTCACTTATTTTTAATCACTGTGATATTTTTTGTTATGAGCTGATTTACGGCCGTCCCTGTGTTATTATGGTTTTTATGAGCTCCCCATCAGGCCACTCTAAGGCTCCGCTGGACAAAGAAGAAGTAGAAGATGGTGCTCCAAAATTTGGATAGCACAAGGTGCCAGAATCTAAATAAATAGCTCCAGTGATAAAGAGCGAACAGACTTGGGGGAACCCACAAGGATGATACACGCCTGGAGCTGGTTGTTACTGCTTAAGATCCTTGGCGTGAAATTTCCCAATAAAATTTCCTTTCATGTCCTCAACTTCATAATATGCGGATCCAAGCTTTTTTCTTATACGAGCTTTTATGAATGAAGGAGCTAATTTGGCACAGAAACCTTTTGCAAAATTACTTTGCTGAAAATTTCGACGGAAAATTTCTTGACCTTCCACGAACGTTACCTCCCGACTGCGCATATTATATGCTCTTTCGTTGCGCGAATGCTGCTTTTGCATACTACGTGCAGCAAGGTCTCGCATGATATTCGTGGAATCTTCCCGATTAAAAGATATCGACCGATCTTCTAAACAGTTCAATCGCCGCAACAACTCATATTGAGAACCGTTGGTCAACATATGCTGTCCAAACACCAAACGATAAGGAGTATTATTCACTGCCGTGTGATGGCTTGATCGAAGTGCGCAACAAATCTGACTTAGATTTGCATCCTAATTATCTTGGTCTGGGTTTATGTACGCCTTGATGGCGGCTAGCACCGATCTATTCACCCGTTCGGAAGCATTTCCTTGAGGGGCATAAGATGCCGTATAAGCATGATGAACGCCATATTTTTGTAGTAAGGTATTAAAAGCATTCGATTTAAATTGTACCCCATTATCCGAAACAACCGTTTCCGGTACCCCAAAACACTGAAATAGCTCCTCCTCTCTATATGGCAAAATTGCATCGACGGAAAACTTTTTTCACGGCTTTTAGGAACGGGAATTTGGTGAAGTGGTCGAGGACAATAAAAATACCAATATTACCAGTTTTAGAACGTGGATATGGTCCTAAGTAATCCACATAAAGTTTTTGGAAAAACCTGTGGCTCTCTGTTGTCTTAGATAATGGTGGCCTGAGAGTTTGGTTCGGATGTTTCGTGCTTTTACAAATTTCGCACTGATTCACGTACCTTCTCACCTCTGCCATTAAGTTCGGCCAAAAATAATATCGACGGATACGTTCTAATGTTTTATTAATCCCGCCATGTGCCGCTAAATTATCTATATGTGCCTATAGTAAAACGACAGGAATGAGTTCCGTAGGAATCCACAGCTTCCAAATAGTGTCATCCGCTAATTGTTCTTTTGGTGCATGTTCGGCTCTTCGACCCTTGATACTCTTGTGAGTGAAATTGAGGCAACTGCAGGTCAACACCCATGCCATGGTCAAGTGCGGAAAGATCCTCCGTGAAGACACGGGACAGAGCATCAGGCACAATATTCTGTTGGCCTTTTCGATGTTGAATCTGAAAATCATATCCCTGTAGTTTTAAGGCCCACCCAGCCAATCGACTACTAAGGTCCGATTGGGACATAAGCATAAACACAGAATTTCTGGATGCACAAAATAGCTGCCGTACATTTGTTTTCGGTTACCGCTGACACGGGTTAAGTTTCTTCGACATATAGGAAATCGGAACTTTCTCCCCACTATCAGTTAACTGCATCAGCACGCCGCCAATACCAGTATGACTTGCATCGCAGTGTATATAAAAGGAACGCGAAAAATCCGGTGTATGCAACACTGGTGCAGTAATCATCGCCTGCTTTAGCTCATTGAACACTTCGTTGGCTACTTCAGACCATCGAAACTTTTGTTTTTCCCTTCAGAGCATCCGTTAAGGGTGTAGCAAGAGAAGCATAGTTTTTAATAAACTTTTAGTACCACCCAGTTATACCAAGGAATCTTCGTAATTGTTTAACGGACGGTGGTGGTGGATATTCCATAATTGCCGATATTTTATCGGGATCCATTGCAATGGTGCCGTTTCCAATAATATGCCCTAAGTACCCTACCTCTCGCATGCAAAATTTGCTCTTTTTAACGTTGATAGTAAGACTAGCGTTTTCTAAACATAAGGCTATGTCCTTTAGAACCGCCAGATGTCGTTCAAACGTGTCTGAAACTATCAGAAGATCGTCGAGGTAAATAAACATTTCATGCTTTAAGCAAGCAGGAATTGTACGGTCCATTAGCTTGGACATGGTCGAAGGAGCATTGGTGAGGCCAAAAGGCATTACTTTAAATTGGTAGAGTGGCCTACCAGGTACTGAAAATGCCGTTTTATCCCTTGACGAAGGATCGAAAGGAATTTGTCAATAGGCATCTTTCAAATCCAGACTTGTTATATATTCGGCTTTTGGGAGAGGACTCAAGAGACCATGAATAATTGGCATCCTTGCGCGTAATATTATTTACTTTTCAGCTATCTAGACACAGACGGACTTTTCCAGGTTTTCTTACTAATACCACTGAAGAGGACCACGAGCTATCGGACTTCTCTATAACTCCTAAAGCCAGCATTCGATCGAGTTCTTCGAACATCATCTGTTCAATCGCAGGTGACACTGGATAGTGTCTCTGCTTGATAGGCACAGCATCGCCAACATCGATCGAGTGGAACAGCAGAGTGGTCCTTCCTAAGCCTTGAGGCAACAACTGAAATTTGGTCCAGAAATCGATTCCTAAATAAAGTGAAGGCACAATAAAGAACGTGAACGGTTTGGTGTCTCCGTTATACTCCATAGAGGTGTGGAGTTTCCCCAGAATTTCTTGGGACTTTCCATCCGCCGTTTGAACGTTCGAAGTTATAGGATTGAAATTGATTTCTTCCTTTTAGGATATCGGCCGTTAACCTTCCGCCAATGCAGCTGATTGACGCACCAGTATCCATGAGACCTGATACTGATCGACTCTGATAGACTCTAGCGTACGGCCTTACATCAACGGCTCCGATCCCCGCCAGATTGTTTTCAATCTGAATTTGATCATAATAGGTATTAAGGCGCTGAGTCGAACGAGATACCGCTTTAGAGGAAGAAAAATTGGTGGATGTAGCAATGGGCTGTGATAAGGACATGTCAGGTAAATTAGTATGTTCAGGTGGAGTTTGAGTGGAACACTCGTTTATTCGGTGTTGGTTGCTCTCGAAATCATCGGTTTGCGTGCTCCTTTCCAAGATGCACGCGCTTGACCGTTTTTTGGAGTGCAACACTGAGGACAAGATGGCCGATAAGTGTCTGCTTTGCCACAACCGTAGCAGAAAACTTTACGCTCCGACATACAATCTTGGTAGCGGTGGCCAACTTTACCACAATTCCAGCAGGATAGGTTAACTGCTGCTAACTCCGCTTCGTCTTCCTCTGATTCACTTTCGGCTGCCACTGCCACTTCATGCACCATACGGCGCGGAGCCGGCTGAGGCTTTCGTAACCCAGGTTTTAAAGTTTGCATAAAGGCTTCTCTGGTACGAATTATATGTCGAAGCTGAGGAACAGAGCTTATCACTTGATATAGCAACTCATGCTGTATCTCCGGTAATAGATTCGATCGAATCGATTCCAGTAACGCTGAATCTGATAATGGCACAGAGAGTTTATCGGAGAGCAAAACGACGCTTTCGTAAAACTCATCAAAAGATTCACCTTCCTTTTGCTTCCTCCGATGTATTTCTGCTCTAATGCTTACATCAGAGCGTTCTTCTTTTAATCTGCGTACGCAATGACAAGGCTGTCACCATGCTTTGAATGCTGCTTTTAAAAAAAAATCGTAACATTTATATTAAAAGAAAGCCAAAGTTATTGAACGTCCGTAAATAGCAGCGCTATATGCTGTGTAACTTTGCCAGCAGACGCGATTGCGTAGTTTGGAAGGCATTGTGAAAACATACAAAAAGGTGATATTCAGTGAATATTTAAACAGTGTATGTTAATTTAATATATTTATTCATAGCTGCGATATTTGATTTAAACACGGCCGGCCTTGAAAAGCGTTTCCACGCTGCCAACTATAAACCAGGCCGGTCGTGTCCATAAGGAGCCCCCCAGTGACTGCAAAACTATACACTGGGCGATAAAACAGGGCCGTGAAACGCGCTTAGCTAATATACCTATCAGTATCATCATTTAGATGATCACCACGCCACAATAGTTTGAGAGCTATACGTATTGGGATTTTAAAGTTGCAGACCGGAGACATATAGTGGTAACAGCCACTGTAGCTCATAGCGACTCGGCTATGTCCAGCCTGACATAGGCCACCCAACCTCAGCAGCAAAAGAGATGCGCTAAGGCGTTTCTTTTTCTCCCGGCAGCCCAAAGGCGGAATGCCAACAAAAGTATCATGCTATTATAAATACATTTCTATATTAAATCTTTTCACTTAAACTTTATCTAATAACGTCTTTCGTACGCATATATTCCTAAGGCAATTTAAAACTTGTACAACTCGCAGTAGAATCTCAAAACAAGCACACGCATATGGACACACACACATAACTGCATAAACCTTCTTCCAAAAACAGCACAGCAGCGACATCGAAGGGCCCATCGATCAAGCGGATATCATCTGTGAGTAACTAAATGAATGTGAATAATTGATATTGTCAACGGTATGCCATCTTCATGGCCAATGTAGTTATGTTTCGTAGTGGTCCAGATATATATATATCCAAATGAAATAATTGTGAAATGCCCTTATTGTGAAAAGAAGTGAATCTACTGCGCGTTCATAAAAATATTCTCTTACCTTTTCTTTATTACAAATTGTTATTGCCATCGAATTTGAATATGAAATCTCTAAATACCTTTAGGTTAAAATGCTTCAAAACGAATGAATAAAAAAATGAATTATAATGTTTACCTAATTATGCAAGCCTAACAATTTAATGAGGTTCATCGCCGACCAAATGAACGCCCATAATAGTGAGATTTAATACTTATACGTAGTATTGAATAAGGGATAGCCGAGAAGTCCGCGAGCTATCATGGTAGGGAGGGTACAGAGCGGGATACGATCAACATCTTAGTATCCTAGCACAATATGACCAGCATATAGCATCCATTAACAGCGTGGTTTATTTGAATTCAATTTAGTTGACGATTTTCATTTCCGTAGTGCACTTAATCATTATTTTTCCCGTAGTGCGTATATGTTGAGGTAAGAAAAGAACCCACACCCCATCCGACGAGCTTAGACCAGAGAGAAGCCAGAAGTGCACGAACCTTCTTAACCTCACATATAGTCAATACTAGTGGTATATACACAACAGCAATTCCACACGCTATATAGGGTAGAAAATAATTGGCGCCCAACGCGGGGGCCCGAGAGGTATAGAAAAGTTACAGATCCTACACCTTAACTAATTACAGAAAGTAATTAGAGCCCAACAAGGAGGATTTCTTTTGAGCCAAGCATTTAGTAAAAATATTTATTTTTAAAAATAATTGGCGCTTAAGCATGGAGCTCGAGATGTAATGAAAAATTTACAGATCGTACTTCTTATCAATTACAAAAGTAATTGAGGCCCAACCCGAAAGGTCAGATCAGTACAGGCAAAATTTCTCGATTCTTTGTACTATTAATCTCAATCAAGAGACAGGGCATGGTCGTCAGGCTGCAACATGTATACAAGCCCAAGAATAGCTTTAAAGAACCGAAATATGAATCCCGTAATATTAACATAACATCACGTTCGATCTTACAAAATGCTCTTTGAATCCAGCCATTAAAAATTTCATCTTTTAGACAATTCAAAACGAAATGATTTTCCCAGATTTGATGTTATACAACCCAGCAACTTATTTTCGCGAATCACGATTGCTATTCATAAAGTTTGGATATGTCGACCGAGATAAGTCTGGAAGTTGCCGAATAATTCTCATGTTTGGAAATCTCCATTTTTAGAAATGGGAGAATGTGTATAGCAATATGGCGTCAAGGTAACAGAATCTCAGATATTGGAATCGAGATGTCTCTCGTGTTAATCGAGTCAGCCGACCATACTGAGCCTGAAGTCAGTGACGACAAAATTTGCTAAACATAATTATCCTTTAAATAATCTACCATAAGGCTTTCGATAGCAAATATTAGGAACCGCGAGCACCTAGAAAATTTTTGGGGAAACTCGACCAATATTAGCAACAGTCAGTCTTGAGTTCGTTCAATGACGGCACAAAACCTATACGGTGATCATAACTTACTTTGCGATCATTTACATTTGCTTTTAGGAGACAAAGCCAGTGATTGGTTTTGGAAATTTCATAGAAACCATCCTTGTTTCACTTGGGAAAAATTCTGTGAAGAGTTTCGAAAGAAATATGAAGACGCCGACACAGATATGGATATATGGGATTCCATAAATTCCAGAAAACAAGGCGAAAAAGAGCCGTTTGAAGAATTTCAGTTCGAAATTGAAAAACTCGTCAGCCGTTTACGTAACTCTATTGCAGAAGAATCATTAGTTAGAATTTTAATTAGAAATTCCAAAACGTCGCTGCGTTATGAACTAATGCATTTAGGCATAATAACATTAGCTCGATTACGCGAGGAAATCCGTACTCACGAGCAGTTTTGTAAACAGACAAGACAGCAGTCCTATAGACAGCAGCGTCCATTCGTTTCAGAGCTTGACGAACAAACAGAAATAGCCGCGATTCAGCGCAAAACTATGAAGTGTTGGAACTGCGGAAAAGTAGGTCACCGCTATGACTTTTGTCTTGAGCCTAGATCTATTTTTTGTTACGGGTGCGGGGCAGCAAACGTTTTCCCAATTGTATCCATTGTAACAATCCGGAAAACTCATCGGTGGATGCGCAGGCCAGATCCGTACTGACGCGTCCACGACAATAAACCCAGACGTAAACAATCAGATCCAACAACATTCAACAGATCTGAACCAAACCCGAGACTTACAAAATAATACTAAAGAAAACACAATTATTAAGAAAGTATATAAGCCATTCCATGAGAGACTAGCACGTTATCTGGCGACACGTAGTCGAATTTTCGGTCACGTGGACAATTACGAGCCCCGGAAGAAAACCAAACGTTCAACTGTCCGTATGCGCGTCTTTTGGAAGAAAGTACGCGCGTGCCGACATAAACTAGTTTCAGCCATCTTCATGAATAACGACAATCGGTTATATACAGACATTCAATTAGAAGGGCATTCATTTGTCGCTCTTCTAGATTCGGGAGCAACTATCAGCTGTCTTGGCGGTAAAGCAGCAGCACAGTTGAAATCTCACCCAAACGTTCAAAAATCTTCAGGTCGTATCAAGACAGCAAACAACTCAGAATGTGTAGTGATAGGTCGATTAGTTTGTGATATAACATATCGTGGCATAACCAAACCAGTTGAATTCTACATAATTCCAACCCTTAAGCAAGATGCATATCTTGGCATTGACTTTTGGCGAGACTTTGGTCTGTTAAACCAAATAGTTCAAACTTCAAGCCAAGTAAATGAGCTTGATGTAGGCAGAGATGTGGATGTTGTAGTATGCGCGTTGAAACGTCTTTGACCGAGTACTTCTACGTAATACTCGGGCTTATCATCGAAAGGAAATTCAACTTGTGTATGACTGACTAGAAGGTTATCTATAATTTTAAGATCTGGAAGTCTCGCAATATTTTCTGATATTCGGTTCTTCAGTTCTTCATATTCTATAGAGGTGAATTCTTTTGATGACAAATCAACAATTGGGCCAAAACTAGAAAATTCACTAACTTCATCTTCATCACGACGGGATAATGTATCGGCTACCACATTTTGTGAACCTCGACGATGCTGAATTGAAAAATTGAATCCTTGCAGTTTAAGTGACCAGCGCGCCAATCGGCCTAACAAATCTTTCTGATTCATTAACCATTTCAGCGCGGAGTGGTCAGTAATTACCGTGAATTCTTGTCCTTCAATATACGAACGAAATTTGTAAATACCTTGGATAACTGCTAAGCATTCTAATTCTGTGACGGAGTAGTTGCGCTGAGCTTTAGTGAGTTTGGTGGACATGTATGCTATCGGCATTTCTGCTCCATCACCATTGGCTTGTGCAAGGACACAACCAAGTCCATATTGACTTGCGTCGCATAGTAATAAAAATGGTTTAGAAAAATCAGGTGTACTTAATATAGGTGTGGTAGTTAGCTTTTCTTTGAGCTTTGAAAACGCGTTGTCAGCTTCATCGCACCAATAGTATTTTCTGTTCTTTCTCAACAAGTCGGTAAGAGGCATTGAGAGTGTGGCGTATCCGTCGACGAATCGGCGATACCAACCACACAGTCCCAAAAATCTCCGCAGTTGTTTAACTGTAGATGGTATCGGAAACTGCTTGATTGCAATTACCTTGCCTGGGTCAGTTTTAATTTGCCCATTTCCTATTATAAAACCTAAATATTTAATTTCTTTCATACAGAATTTCGATTTAGCGATATTTATAGTAAGATTTGCGTTTGGAAGATAGGTTGCTATTTCGCTTAAAAGTGACATATGCGAACTAAAATCATCAGACAGGATTAACAAGTCATCTAAGTATACAAACACTCTTGTACGAAGATGTGCTGGTATGACTTGATCCATTAATCGGCAGAGAGTCTGTGCTGCATTGCACAGTCCTAAAGGCATAACCATGTATTGGTAAAGTGGACGGTTCGGTACGGTAAATGCCGTATACTGCCGTGACTTTCTCTCTAGTGGTATCTGCCAAAAAGCGTGCTTCATGTCCAACCCAGTAATATAGCGGGCTGGAGGAAGACGACTCAAGATACCATACACATGAGGAAGTGGATATGCATCTTTCCGTGTGTGCTTGTTTACTTCGCGTGAATCGAGACACAATCGAGTCTTGCTTCCTTTTTGTACTAAAACACAATTGCTGCTCCATGGACTATTCGATAGCTCAATAACATCCATGGCCAACATTATATCTATCTCAGCGAACATGAGTTTCTCCCTAGCCGGTGAAACGGGCCAGTGTCGTTGTTTTATGGGCTTGGATTCCCCAACATCGATACTGTGTTCGATAACTTGTGTTCGCCCTAGTCCTTCTTTCTCATAGGAGGGAAGTTTTTGAATGACTAAGTCTAATTCTCGCTGCTGTTCTTTAGAAAGAATATGAATTTTCGGTGGGTCGTCTAAGTTGTTGTCTTTTCCAACATCTAGTTCTGATATGCTGTTAGAAGTTCTCATGATATTCTTAAGAAGACCAAAATCGCGCCAAAAAATCAATTCCAAGATAAACATCTTGTTTTAAGTCAGGGATAATGTAAAATTCGATCGTCTTACTGCTGCCTTGATATTTGACACTAGTTGTAAGTTTGCCTAGAACTGGACATTCTGCGTTATTAGCTGTTCTAATACGACCGGAGCATCTTTTTGTTTTCGGGTGCATTAACAGTTGTGTGGCGGCTTTGCCTCCGAGACAGCAAAGAGTTGCACCTGAATCAAGAAGAGCTATGTATTCCTTATCTTCTATATTTATTTTGGTGTACAAGCGGTTGTCTGAATTGGTAAATATAGACTCTACTAGCTTTTTACGACACGAGCAAACTTTTCTTCCAAAATCTTCGCATGCGTAGTGTAGAACGACTGGTTTTAGGTTTCCTATCTAAACTGTCAATTTTACCAAATATTCGCTGTCGTGCTGACAGATAATTTGCGTATCGAGCATGAAAAGGTAGACGTTTATACGATGAAGTTTGGTCTTTATTATCAGAATATTTCTGATTGGACAGACTTTGCGATGGAATTTCAGTCTGAATTGCGTTAAGTTTTAATGGGTCGGATGCGCCGGAATTTTCCGCGCATCCGACGGAGGGTTTTCCGAAGGATTGCATGATAGGCAGTTTGGCTTGTAAGTGTCTTTCTTACCACAGCCGTAACAAAAAATAGAACGTGGCTCAAAACAAACGTCATAACGATGCCCAGATTTGCCACAGTTCCAACATTTGATGCTTTTGTGCTGCATAGCTGCTACTTCTGAAGTGTCATCTAGCTCGGTCACAAATGGTCTATTGAACCTAGGTGGTTGTGTTCTGTTCTGTTAACAGAATTGCTCATGTGTACGAATTTCTTCTCGTAGCCTAGCTAAGGTAAGTATGTTCAAGTGCTTTAGCTCGTAGCGAAGAGACGGTTTGGAATGCCGAATTAAAAGTCGCACTAGAGATTCTTCTTGTATGGGATTTCTTAACCGAGCGACAACTTTCTCAACGTCAAATTGAAATTCTTCAAAAGATTCTTTTTCACCTTGTCGCCTAGAGTTTATGGATTCCCAAATATCCATATCTGTTTCTATGTCCTCAAATTTCTTCCTAAACTCTACGCAAAATGTATTCCAAGTAAAATGTGGATATGTTTTGTGGAATTTCCAGAACCATTCGTTAGCCTTGCCTACCAAAAGTAGATGCAAATGGTCACACAATAGGCTGTGATTACCGTACAAGTTCTGGTTTGTCATAGAGCGTACTCTATATAGAAAATCTTCCGTAGCCAAGCCACTTTTGGAACCATCGAACTTTATATGCCAGTTCTGGATAATGTTCGACACCTTTTCTGGGGGTATTACGGTACTGTTATTCAAGGATCGATTACTACTGTCATTTTGGCTCTGATTCATGTTAACGTTACGAGGGAGATCAACACTCGCAAGGGGCGGAGGTGAGATGTGTTGCTCCTTTTGTATATGGATATTCGCTTACTGATTTTGTATTAACGCTGTGACATTTTGCATAATCTGCTGCTGTTGGTTTCGCAAAGAATTTTGTAATAAGGAATCAAAATGGACCGTATTTGTAGTCTGGTGGGGTACTGCATTCAAAGGTTTTTGACCGTTATTGTTGTTATTGATGGTGCAGTGTTGGTTCTGACCATTTCTATTGGTGGACCTGGTTGTCATTCCGCGTCGAGGAGTACCTCCTCTACGGTTTCTACCTAATGATCGTTTTCCTATAGAAGTATTAACGTTGCATTGGTTATCATTTAGGCCAAGCATTATTAATTCACGTGCTTGTTCAGCTGCGTCTAATTCAGCAGCCAAATTGTTATTCGATAGCGATAGTTGTCTAACCGTACACGGATTCTTACAAACTGGACAGCTTCTATTGTTTTGGAGGGATCTTAATATGCATTGATTGTGAAATTTATGCTTGCATGATGAGACTGCCGTTAATTCTTTAGAATTCATAGGTTCGTGACAACTTCCGCAAAATGGATCTTGCTGCTGCAAGGCGTCGCTTAAATCTTCGAGGCTGTGCCTATCAGACATTTTGCTTAGTTTGTAACTTTATAATGGTTGATAATAATTTCATTTAATCTTTGGTTCGTCGCTTTCCCAAAAGGATGTTTTAGTTCAGGCCAGTAAATAATCCTATTCGTCAAAAAGTCACTAGTTGTTCGCTTAAAAGAATACTATGGCACAGCAATTGATTTCTTTAAATTGTAAGGGTCGAGCTTCCAATGAATATACTATAGTTACTCGCGATTCCTCTTCCGATTCTAGGGAAATCAATTGACAGTGTTTATTTTGCGGACCGTTAAATAAATCAAAAAGATATGACAGCTAAAAATGGGTTTGATTCGGTCGAACGCTAGTTAATTACCAGCTACTATTCGCTATTCCAGAATCAAAGTTCCATTCGCACTCTCATATATTGGTAAATTGCAGCATCCGTTTTTCAAAATCGAGGATTAAAGATTAAAGTTACTCGTGATCATGCAGGTCCATGTAGGTCGATCAATCCTTTTTTACAGAATTGTGATCGCTGTTCCATACTATGGATACACCTGATCTATAAGCCTTAACACTCGTTTTTGTTTGTTGTTTCAAAATGTAATTTATAGTGGATGGATCAATATGTGAATGTGAATATGAAGTTTTCTTGCAATAGGGTCTTATTATTGCTTATGGTGTAGTTTGCTTCTTTTTTAAATATTTGATACTAATTGCTTTTCTTGGCTTTTTGTTCTGAGTACCATTGATATACACGCAATTTGTATTGGAGCCTTTGCAACGATGTTTACACCAATACCTCTTCTTCTAGGCAACAATTATTAGTATAATTGACAATGAAGATGTTGTGTCATCTAGCCTTTTGGGTTAGATGCCAATTATTTTCGTAATTGAGAAAAGAGACTACCTTTGATGGTGGTACCATGTCGATCGGGCCTTAACGTTGGGCGCCATTTATCTTTATGTAGTATACGCGTTGAAACGTCTTTGACCGAGTACTTCTACGTAATACTCGGGCTTATCATCGAAAGGAAATTCAACTTGTGTATGACTGACTAGGCTTCGTGCACTTCTTGCTCCGGGCTTTCTGCTCGCCGGATGGGGCGGGGTTCTTTCCTAATCTCGTCCTACGGCCTCATAAAAACAAAAAATTAAGTGCACTTCTACTTCTCTAACTAAATGATGAAATAAAAAGGGGTTCTATGTAAGTCGGTTTGATCAATGGACTGGGTTATGGACGACTGATTTCAGAATAGGTTTATTGGGATGCACTAGATGTTATATGTACTCCCTTCTCTACCCACCCTGCCTTGGTGACGCCATTGTATAGTTGGGTCACCCCTTGTATAATCTACATATTATTTACTGTGGCTGCTGAACTATTGCATACCTATTGTTCCGGCGACGAACCATAAAGAGACGATTAAACGTGAGCTTTGTTATTCATGATGCTTACAGACTTCATTTATTACAAATATTAACTTCAACTTCAAGATAAATCATGACTTGTGTTTCACTAAGTATTTAGATACGATATTCAAGATATTAAGATATTCAAAAATATTTCTATGCGCACGGGGAACTAATTCAGATCATTTTCTTAGACATTGTATAGTCTCAAAATTTACTCTCTATCACATGACGGTACGTGGACGTAATTGACTGCCCATAATCATTTTTGGTTTATACATACTGGGTGTTTCGATATTTTACTCACTCACAAAATCCGCTTCATGCTGTCGTAGGGCCCTCCGATGCTGGAGCTGTTGAGCTGTAGTTTCCAAAAATACTTAAATGATTATGGTAGATTCATGTGTGATGTGTAAGGAAAATTATAGATGATGGTGATAATTCCTCATGCGCACATTTTTTACAATGTTTAAGCTTTCTATAGGAAATACAAATTAATTAATACTATTGTTAAATCGTAATATTTAGAGGTATTTCAAGTAGACGAAAGATTCTAGATTTTTTATGGCAGTGCCATGTCACCTGGGCGTGCGTTGCACGTCGATCGAATTCTGCGTTGCGCACTGTAACACCATACACAACGAGGTTAGGTGCAGCCACACGGTGCGAAAAGGTCTAGCGCCGTGATGCAAGGCAAGAATTAAACGTAGTCTCACTGTGCGCAGAGTTGTAGCGCAATCATAAATGAGCAAAGGTATCGATACTCCGGAAAATGTGCTTGCGTCCACTACTTTGCAGACCCACGCTTATTGGGCACCAAGTTGACCAATCTTACGGGTATCTGACAATGAGTGGTATCGACTGCAAGAAATCGTTGTCGCTGTAAAAATCACAATCGTTAGCTTACAAATTGCACGTGGTTAGACACAAATATCACCTTTTTCTCGTATCAAACTACACTGGCTATATACGTATATGATTCCGATTCCGGGATGCCTTTGGCATATATTATTACGTTGCCGACGTGAATAAAAGTACTTTAACAAGAATATGTGGACTTACAATTTATTTCGCCACTCGTTTTATATTTTCTATAGATTTTATATATTTTCGCTGGGTGAGCCTTAGCTTCGGCGCCAATTAGTGTGCAGAAATGCGCGTTCAGCATCTATTTATAGACGAAAGGTGGCGCTGTCGAAAATTCTCGAAGCAACTCTAACTGCATTAGCTAACTGTTTAATGGTGTGATATTCTTGATTCTCTTTTGCGGACCATTCTTCCGCGAGAGGAATTGAGAGCGCCATTTTACATAACAGCTGTTTTGAATTCGCTCTCTGTTAATTCTTAACAGAAAGTGTACAGAGGAGTTCCAACGGCTGATAATCAACTTTGGCACACTACAATGTCGACGAAGGTCCTCCAAAAGTTCATTCTCTTTCCGAACATCAGCGTATCGAACTGGAGCGAGTTAAACTAAAACTTCCATCATTCGAAAAGGAAGGTTTAGGCCGTACGAAAGTGATCGAACACAGTATAGACGTAGGCGACGCTAAAGCAATTAAGCAAAGGCACTGGCCTATATCCCCAGCTAAGGAGAAGCTTATGTTCTCTGAGATCCAAAATATGCTCGATTTGGACGTCATTGAGGAGTCTAAGAGCGCATGGAGCAGCAATTGTGTCCTCGTGAGAAAAGGAGAAAAAAATTCGCTTATGCCTGGACTCAAGAGAGATTAATAAATGCACCCGCAAGGATGCATATCCTCTTCCACACGTTGATGGAATACTCAGCAGGTTGCCACCCGCTCGTTATATTACAGGCTTAGATATGAAGCATGCCTTCTGGCAAATCCCTCTTGAGGAGAAATCACGCCAAATAACGGCGTTTACAATTCCAAATCGCCCTTTGTATCAATACAGGGTTATGCCGTTCGGGCTGTGCAACGCTGCACAAACCTTAGTTCGATTAATGGACCAAGTTATTCCCCACACTTGCGCACGAGAGTATTCGTTTACTTGGATGATCTATTGGTTCTCTCGGAAGATTTCGAATCCCATATGGTACTCTTAAGCGAAATAGCAGGTTACTTGCGCAATGCGAACCTGACTATAAATATTGCCAAGTCCAAATTTTGTATGCAAGAAATAAAATATCTTGGATTTATCATAGGGCACGGTAAAATAAAGACAGACCCAGGAAAGCTCACGGCAATAAACGAATTTCCGATACCAATTACTGTCAAACAATTGAGAAGATTTCTCGGTATGACAGGATGGTATCGACGTTTTGTTGACGGCTATGCTTCCGTTACTCTACCACTGACAGAACTTTTAAAGAAAAATAAGCAGTTCAAGTGGAATCCACAAGCTCAAGGAGCATTCGAGATGTTGAAAGGCAAATTATCATCAGCACCCATTTGATCACGCCAGATTTCTCCAAACCGTTTTTATTGTTGTGCGATGCCAGTCTGCACGGACTCGGCTGCGTGTTAGCTCAACTGAGCGTTGATGGCTCGGAGTTACCAATCGCATATATGTCGGTTAAATTGACCAAACAACAACACAACTACACGGTAACTGAGCTAGAATGTTTAGCTGTTCTAAAAAGGCATACAAAAGTTCCGTTCGTACATAGAAGGACAAGCGTTTGTAGTAATCACTGACCATGCTTCACTTAAATGGTTGTTAAACCAAAAAGATCTTACAGGGCGTTTGGCCAGATGGGCATTGCAATTACGCGGTTTAGAATGTATAATACAGCACAGAAAAGGTTCTCATAATGTCGTGGCCGACGCTCTATCGCGCTGAGACGAAAACGAAGTCTCTGAATTTGCAGATTCTGGTCCAATAATAGATTTAAAATCAAAAGAATTTAAATCACCAGAATATCTCGATTTATTGAAAAATGTCATTCAGAATCAATCCAAATTGCCGGATCTGAAAATCAGTGATAAATTTTTATACAAACGAACAGAGTTTGCTAGTGGAGAAGAAAAGCAGGAAGTAGAATCTTGGAAACTTTGGATTCCGAACGCTTTGATAAACGATGTTCTTCATAGAGCACACGATCCTCCAGATTCAGCTCATTGCGGTACGGCTAGACTTATCGCTAAGTTAAACGCTAACGCTATCTATTTTGGCCTGGCATGGTTACGCAAATTCGTAATTTCGTAGCAAACTGTTCGATATGCAAATCCACTAAAAGTGCAAATATGATCCTTAGACTTCCAATGGGAAAGCCAATGTCATCAGACAGACCTTTCCAAAAGTTGTATTTAGACATTTTGGGCCCGTATCCTAGATCAAAAAGTGGAAATATAGGACTTTTGATTGTTGTGGATCACAATACTAAATTTCACTTCCTACAACCATTAAAAGAAATTTACATCCAGCAAGATCTGCGAGTTTTTGGAAAATGTGTTTTATACATTTGGAGTCCCAGAAACAGTATTGACAGACAATGGATCACAATTCAAATCAGGATGTTTCAAAGCATTTCTGACTCAATTCGGAGTATCTCAGATTTGTAAGGCCATTTATTCGCCACAAGCAAATGCAAGCGAACGCCTGAACCGTTCAGTTTTAGCCGCCATAAGAGCGTACATTGGCAAAGAACATATCAATTGGGACGTGAATCTAAATGAAATTAATGCGTCAATAAGAGCTAATATTCATAGAAGCACCGGACATTCTCCGTATTATTTATGCTTCGGACAAAATATGATGCTCAATGGGCAAGATTATGAACTTTTGCGCAAGCTGAATATGTTGTCCGACGACACAACTCTGAAGCGGCCAGACATGATGCAATTGGCTCGTGCAAAGGCCAAAGTTAACATAGACCTCACTCATGACGTAAACGCTCGACGATACAATCTAAGAAGTAGATCCCTTCGACTAAAAGTAGGAGACACAGTTTATGCCAGAAATTTCGCGCAGAGCAACGCTGCTAAGAATTTCAGCAGTAAACTTGCCCCTGTATTTGTAAAGGCTTCAGTAGCTAAACAGCTTAGTCCAGCATATTATGAGTTACAAAACGAAGCAGGCAAAAAGCTAGGAGTTTACCATCTAAAAGACATCAAGCTCGACCTTTGCACTGTTTTTTCTTCAGTTAATGACTACTCGAGATACATCTGTCGCAGCATTATCTGTGCTGTAGTGGCCGTAGTCTAGCTTGCACTCATAAACTCTCTTAAACTCCAATTATCAAAGAGCGCTCAAATAATTCGCCGCACTCAAATGACAATTCCCAATTCGCCGTCGTCTCATTGCAATGCTCTCGCATAATGCAGATAGAAAAGGTGAACATAAAGAGATAAGGTGAACATAAGAGATAAGATGATTAACGGTTACCTTTAGCAACTACCGTTCTAATACCATAGGCATTGGAAGGGCAAATGTTCTCTCTCGTTGTCTATAAGAGGGGGCGAATTCAACGTGCATTCACATTTTATTCAGAGTGCAGCGAAGACTGATAAAGCGTGCAGATATTAACTTTTAAAATCTAAACATTTGCGGAAAGAATATATATATATTAGTACATTAAAAAAAATCGTAACATTTATATTAAAAAGAAAGCCAAAGTTATTGAACGTCCGTAAATAGCAGCGCTATATGCTGTGTAACTTTGCCAGCAGACGCGACTGCGTAGTTTGGAAGGCATTGTGAAAACATACAAAAAGGTGATATTCAGTGAATATTTAAACAAATAGTGTATGTTAATTAAATATATTTATTCATAGCTGCGATATTTGATTTAAACACGGCCGGCCTTGAAAAGCGTTTCCACGCTGCCAACTATAAACCAGGCCGGTCGTGTCCATAAGGAGCCCCCCAGTGACTGCAAAACTATACACTGGGCGATAAAACAGGGCCGTGAAACGCGCCGAGCTAATATACCTATCAGTATCATCATTTAGATGATCACCACGCCACAATAGTTTGAGAGCTATACGTATTGGGATTTTAAAGTTGCAGACCGGAGACATATAGTGGTAACAGCCACTGTAGCTCATAGCGACTCGGCTATGTCCAGCCTGACATAGGCCACCCAACCTCAGCAGCAAAAGAGATGCGCTAAGGCGTTTCTTTTTCTCCCGGCAGCCCAAAGGCGGAATGCCAACAAAAGTATCATGCTATTATAAATACATTTCTATATTAAATCTTTTCACTTAAACTTTATCTAATAACGTCTTTCGTACGCATATATTCCTAAGGCAATTTAAAACTTGTACAACTCGCAGTAGAATCTCAAAACAAGCACACGCATATGGACACACACACATAACTGCATAAACCTTCTTCCAAAAACAGCACAGCAGCGACATCGAAGGGCCCATCGATCAAGCGGATATCATCTGTGAGTAACTAAATGAATGTGAATAATTGATATTGTCAACGGTATGCCATCTTCATGGCCAATGTAGTTATGTTTCGTAGTGCCTAACCAGGAGTAAATTTTTTGGGATATATCGTTCAAGATGGAACCATAACCCCAAGCAAAGAGAAGATACAGGCCGTTACAGAATTTCCGGAACCCAAAGATAAAATAGCTATACAACGTTTTTTAGGGTTAACGTCTTACTTTAGAAAATTCATAAATGGATATGCAGCCATTGCTAAGCCATTGTCAGATCTTTGAAGTCAAGATGCTAAGTTCGGATTTGCTGAAGTTCAGCGGAAAGCATTTGAAGAACTGAAATTAGCTTTAGTTAGTGAGCCAGTATTAAAGCTGTATAATCCGAAGTTGCGAACAGAGATTCACACAGATGCGTCAAAGTATGGGTATGGAGCAGTATTATTACAAAAGATCTTGAAGATAATATGTTTCACCCTGTACAATTTATGAGTCGGAAAACTAAGCCATGTGAGGAGAATTACAGTTCGTATGACCTAGAAGTTTTAGCAATAATAGCAGCTTTAATGAAATGGCGCGTGTATGTTCTTGGTATATCTTTTAGTATAGTAACTGATTGTAACGCGTTCATGATGACCATGAAAAAGAAAGAAGTTCCTTTAAGAGTAGCGCGTTGGGCATTATATTTGCAAGATTTTGATTATAAAATAGTACATCGTTCAGGGTCCAAGTTAAAGCATGCTGATGCTTTGAGCCGAGTGTCTTGCTTTTTTTTAACAGATACTTTGATCCATCGATTGAGAGAGGCCCGGCTGCAAGATGAGTGGATAAGAGGGGTTAGAGAATTGGTCGCTAAAGATTCATATGAAGATTTTTATATTCAAAATCAGCTTCTATTTAAGGACCCAAATAAAGAACTCATAGTCGTCCCTGGTCAGATGGAAAACGAGATAATTGTTACTGCTCATAACCAAGGTCATTTCTCGGCTGCTAAAACGCAAGATTTAGTGGAAAAGTCGTATTACATTCAAAAATTGAAAGGAAAAGTTGTTCGTGTTGTAGATAGTTGTGTTCATTGCATGATAGTTAACGCGAAGTCTGGTAAGAAGGAAGGGTTTTTGACAGCAATCGATAAGGGTAATATACCGTTTATTACATACCATATTGACCATGTTGGCCCTATGGAACTGACTAATAAGCGATATAATCACATTTTAGTTGTGGTAGATGGGTTTTCAAAATATGTTTGGTTGTATCCAACCCGTAGTACAGGTCACAGGTTATAGAGTGCTTGAAAAAACAAGCAGTTAATTTTGGGAACCCTTACAGAATTGTCTCAGATAGACGTTCCGCGTTTACCTCCGAATTCCTTTAAAGAATATTGTGAGAATGAAAATATTCAACACTTGCTCATTGCCACCGGTGTACCTCGTGGAAATGGCCAGGTGGACCAAATGCATAAGCTTGTAGTTCCAATGTTATCTAAGTTAAGTAATGACAATGCAGGATTATGGTATAAAAATTTAGGTCAAGTTCAGCAAGTAATTAATAATACAGAGCCAAGAAGTACGAAAATAGCACCATTTAAGTTAATAACTGGAGTAGATATGCGCGTTTCTGAAAATAATGAGCTAAAATATTTAGTAAGCGAATTTATGATCAGAGAGTTAGATGAAAAGCGTGAAAATTTGCGGCAAGAAGCTCGTAAAAATATTAGGGAGATACAGGAAGAAAATAAAAAAGCATTTGATTTAAAAAGAAAGCAACAGAAACAGTATAATATTAACGATTTGGTAGCCATAACAAGGACACAGTACGGAGTAGGGCTAAAGCTGAAAGGTAAATATTTGGGCCCATATAAAGTGGTTGAGATCAAAGATCATGGGAGGTATGAAGTTGAAAAGATAGGAGATAATGAAGGTCCAATAAAAACAATTACAGTTGCAGAGTATATGAAACCATGGCTTGATCCATTCGAGGCGAATGTACTGTCAGGAGGGCCGATTGTGGGAATTGGTTCCAGTAAGAATACTCGCAGTGATTAGAATGCAACCCTAGACAATAGCAAGTTATCGATAGAAAGGGAACGAGTGTAGAGTAGGAAGTTGAGTACAGAAAGTTGCCAAGAGCGGTTGTTACTAAATTTAAAAGAATAAGTTTTGTCATAATCAAATGTGAAATTTAAAGAACATTAATATTTTGTTACACTTATAAGCTAAATTACTTATTTAAATAAACATTATTATAAACGACATACATATGCAAATGCTTTGAAATTAAACCCGACAGATGGCGCTCGCGCTACGCGCTCGACCGCCTCGCTTGTTAGCTGACAGAAGCACTTGGTTTTATGCTCATACTTTCTTAAATAACTTCTGTGTTTATTGTCCGATCGAATTGTAATTTGGAGACTACGTAGATATTTCAATCAGCTTAGTATATGTTAAAGACAGAAAGTTGTATCTTCTATACAGCGCTTACAAATTGAGTTCAAAAATTAATTTATTGATTTGCGGGGGCGGTGGGCGTGGCACCTAAAATTTGAAATAAACTTGATCTGCGCCGAGTACATAGGAACCTTCATTCCAAATTTGGTGCCTCTAGCATTTATAATAGCTGAGATCTGTGTGTTCATCTGGTCAGACGGACATCCGGACATCCAGACAGACAGACATGGCTCAATCGACTCGGCTTGTGGTCCTGAGTAAGAATATATATACTTTATAGGGTCTGCCACGCCTCCTTCTGCCTGTTACATACATTTGCACAAAGTTAGTATACCCTTTTTTGACCATTTTCAATGGTCGAAGGGTATAAAAAGAGTACATGCTTGAAGAGCACTAAAAAAAAAATGAAAATCAACAAAAGTGAAAAACCAAAATAAAGGAAAAAATAGCAAAACAATAATTAATAATAACAATCACTCACAGTTTGTTGTGTTCCATCGACGAAAGATATTCCGTGGTGTAGTGTAATTTTATGTGTGTGTATAGATGTTTGCATTATTGTTTATTTCGTTTGTCACTAATGATTTTTTTTTCTGTGTATTTGTTTAGGTCACTATTTTTTCACTGTGATATTTAAGACTTCATTTACTTATTTATAGCCATCACTGTGATATTCTATTTTCCATTAACTTATTTAAAGTCACTGTGATATTATTGTTTTCAATTAACTTATTTAAGGCTGTGATATTTTCACTGAGACATTTTAGTTTTCATTAACTTATTTACGGCTGTGATATTTAACGTATTTAAGACTGTGATATTTTCACTGTGATATTATTGTTTTAGTAACTTATTTCAAGCATCACTGTGATATTATAGTTTTTCATTATCTTACTCAGGGCAATCACTGTGATATTACTGTTTTATTCACTTATTTTTAATCACTGTGGTATTTTTAGGCCGTCCCTGGGATATTATGGTTTTTATGAGCTTCCCATCAGGCCACTCTAGAGCTGCGCTGGACGAAGAAGAATGAGGTGCTCCAAAATTTGGATAGCACAAGGTGCCAGAATCGAAATGAATATATTATTTATTAGATTCTGCAAGCAAATTATTTATTCTTCCACATTTACCTTAATCTGGCACCAGTTATCCAGAGAACTTTCTTTCTGGTTTCTTTTTTTTTATTTTTCCCAGCCACTCCACGAGGTTGCCTTAATCTGTCAAAATCTCTGCAATCTTAATCAATGGTAAAATTCACCAATTAGAATTTTATTATAGGCTTGTTTTACTGCAATACTTACTTAATATTGCTGGGATATATTAAATATTAATATATTTAATATTAAATAAATATCCTCCTCGTGGTTGGCACCAGTGAAAAATTAATATCACACACGTCTGTGTTCTTCGGCAGCTCCAGTGAAAAAGAACGAACCGACCCCAGTTACCCGATAGATCGATAGCCTTGACCTACTTAACGAAGCAATTGATGCACTGAGGCATTCTGATTACGATCAGCTGAGCCCCAAAAGCTCGGTCAAGGTGTCAGTGCCTAAATGGTGCCTACTTAAAGAGGGTACCATTGAACGTTATGTTCAAATGCGGGATTTAAAAAAAAACCAAAGAAACCGAAAACAAAAAAGTGACCAGCGCCACTTCATCCTCTAGAACAGCATTACTTTATTCCTCATCAATGCGTTCTGAGATCCTAAAGTACCTCTACCAAGCTTCACTTCGTGTAGTTTTCGACGCTTCTAGCAAGACGTCAACAGCTGTTTCACTTAACGAAACACTAATGGTGGGGCCAACAATTCAGAGGGAGCTGCATTCAACTTTGATTAATTTTCGATTGAATAAATATGCCGTGACTGCTGACATTTCCAAAATGTATAGGCAGATAAATATTTCTGAAGATGACAGAAAGTTCCAACTGATTTTATGGAGAGAAAACACTTCACAAAATATACAGGCATACAAGTTGAATACCGTTACATATGGTACAGCATCCGCACCATTTTTGGCAATACGCTGCCTGTTTGAGCTTGCCGACAGACATGCACAATCACATCCTATTGGATCAGATGTGATAAAAAAGTGTTTCTATGTAGATGATATGCTGGCAGGAGCAAACAGCGTAAGCGAATTAAACATAATGTGCAAGGAAGTTCGTGAAATCTTAGAATCAGGAGGGTTTCCACTGGCCAATTGGGCATCCATCCATAGCATTCAGGTTTCTAACACTGACTCTAGAAAAGAAGTTACTCTCAAAATTGAGGAACAGACTTCAGTGAAAACTCTTGGAATGCGTTGGGAACCTCAAGAGTATCTCCTTAAATACCATCTTGATGTGGATAGTTTGGCATCGCTAAAACCAACAAAACGTAATATGTTGTCCATAGCTTCTCGTCTGTTTGATCCACTTGGTTTGCTGTGTCCCATTATAACAAAAGCCAAAATGTTATTACAGGAGTTGTGGAGGCTTAAGATAGATTGGGATGAGGCCATTCCTATGAGTCTTCACACAGCATGGCATAATTTTACCATGACGTTGCGAGATTTACATAAGATCCATATTCCTCGATATGTTTGACTGGCATGCTATGATCAAGTCCAAATTCATGGTTTTGCAGACGCTTCCAGTCAAGCATATGCTTGTTGCATATATGTACGAACTGCCAATAACTAAGACGTTGGCATTAAGTTACTTACGGCAAAATCTAGGGTAGCTCCACTTAATGTCAAAACCATACCTCGACTAGAGCTATGTGCAGCACTTTTGTTGGCCAAGCTGTGGCATCAAATCTCTCCAACCATGGCAAAATTCAGTATAGAAAGCGTGTATTTCTGGTGAGACTCACAGGTTACCCTGTATTGGCTAAAGCGTGAGTCTGGCACGTTGGGTACATTTGTGGCAAACAGAGTTGTTGAAATCCAGGAGTTGTCAAATGGTGTTGTTTGGCGTGATGTTCCAAAAGACGCCAACCCTGCTGATTTGGTATCGAGAGGAACTGATATAAACGAAATTGGGAGCTCTTTGTGGTTTTAAAGGGCCAAGTTTTTTTGATAGAAGAAAAGGACCAATGGCCACAACTTTATCAGTTCCAGATACCGTCGACCCTGAAAACTTCGGAAGATAAAAAAAGGTGTGACGGTTGGCACACTAGCGGAAGTTCCGCAAAATTGTTTTGTGGAGTTGATACATCGTCACTCCAACTTTGCTAAGCTAGTTCGAATAGTCGCATATATACTTCGTTTTTTGCTTCAAACGGCTTAGAACAGACTCTCTTGTGGTATGGGCGTTAGAAGGGAAAATTTCGTTCCTTAAATTAATTGGCGCAGTACAAAACATTACTTTTAGGGAAAGAATTGAATTGGATGGAAAAATCAGCAGTATTAGTAGCTATGTTTCAATCGCTAAATCCATTCGTTGACAAATTTGAAAATAATGGCCTAAAATTTGAACTCATTCCGGGTAGGAGGTCGTTTGTTACACGGCCCTCTCTCTTATGAGGCTATGTTTCCCTTTTTGCTGACAAAGGATTCCGCCTTGGCGCAACTCTTTGTTAAACACTTGCACCGTAGGTATTACCATGCTGGTGCAAAGGTGCTAGTTGGGTTGTTAAGGCAGCAAATTTGGGTGGTGAATGCACGTAGTCTATGTACGGCAGTTGTGAGAAACTGCGTACACTGCTTTAGGTACAAGCCAAAATTGTTGGGGCAAATAATGGGTAATCTGCCAGCCGACCGTCTCCGAGAAGGTCGGCTGTTTAGAGTATCTGGTGTAGACTTTTGTGGGCCATTTTACGTTAGCTATAGGATCCGGGGAAGACCCCCTGTAAAAACGTATGTTGCCGTTTTTGTTTGTTTCGCCTCAAAAGCAGTTTACTTGGAACTTGTCACGGACCTATCCACTGATTCTTTTTTGAATGTATTTAAAAGGTTCATTGGGAGTCGCGGACTACCCGAGACGATGTTCAGCGACAATGCGACGAACTTCGTGGGAGCGAGCAACGTGCTGAAGGACCTGAAGACGGCATTCCTGGAGAGCAAGGAGCGACTGACGGGGTACGCAGCGGAGCGAGGGGTGCACTGGAAGTTTATTCCCCCTCGAGCACCGCACTTCGGAGGACTGTGGGAAGCAGCGGTGAAGACTGCCAAATACAGGCTGGTGCGAGGAGCAGGAAACGCGAACCTAACGCCGGACGAGTTGAGCACGCATCTGGTGGATGTCGAAGCGTTGCTCAACTCCAGACCATTTCTCGTCGACAGTACCGATCCCAACGATGGCGAGATGATCACACCAGGGCATCTACTCATCGGGCAGCCTTTGCTTGCGCTGCTGCACGCGCAATTAGGCGGCCTATTCACAAGCTGGCCTTGCTCCCATGAAGTGTCGTTAAGTTGAGACAATCGGCAAATGCCGACGACTAATTCGGAGAGTGCGGTCGGACTGTGACCCACTCTCACGTTTAAAAACGTTGAAACCGAACTCCGCGTCCTTTTATTTATAGTTAAAATCGTTTCGTTTGTTCGATTTCTCTAAAATAGCTTAGAGAATTTACAGTTGGCAAAGTACTCAAATTCTCTTATAAAGGGCATCCCATGTACTAAGGTTAAAGTTGGCGAAATGAAAATAAGATTAATTGATCCAAGAAAGACAGTTCAAAGAAGGCCATATCGATTAAGCCCATGCGAGCGAGATTTAGTTCGAGAAAAAAATTGACGAATTGCTGAAATGCAATATAATTAGACCAAGCTGTTAATATAAATAATAATAGCTGACCAGGGAAGGTGTTTTACGGGTGCAAAGTTTAGTCAATTCTGTTCAGATCAGAAAATAAACTTGCATTTAATTGCCACCGGCGAGCCAATGGTCAAGTTGAACGAACCATGAGCACTTTAAAAATATGTTAACGGCGGTTGAAACTACTTCCACCTGGTGACAATGAAAATATTGATCTGTCAAATGTAAGAGCACAAGCAAAAAAAAAAAATAGAATAAAAAGAAGGCTTTAGCCACGGCAGTTTATGACAAAGAACGATTTGATAAAAATAAGGCAAAAAGTTCTTAGACACAAAGTAGGAGATTTTGTGCTACTTAAAAGCGAAGAGAGGCATCAAACCAAGTTGAGTCCAAAATTCAAGGGGCCTTTTGAAATAATACAGGTTCTGGAGGGTGACAGGTACACTTTAAAGTCCTTAACCAATAACAGAAATTATAAATATGCACGTGAAGATTTGAGAAAAATGCCAGAGGGGCAAGTGCCGGAGGAGTTGAATGAGTGTGAAGAGAGCGAAAATGAAAATGTTGAATCCACTGAAGAAAGTGAAGCACACCAATAAAGGTGATGAAAGATTTACTGCTGGTCAAAGAAAATAGCAGAGTAACAAGACCAGATAAATAATGCAAGCACAAGTGCAAAACAAACTGATGTTTGTTTTGATCATGGCATGTGGGGCATTGAATTTGTAATATTGAATGAAGAAGAATAATTGATTTTGTTAAAAATTACATTATAGTAAGAATTATGTAAAGATATTGGTTAAGAAGGCTTGATACTGTTTTGAGAAATTAACTTGATAAGTTTATACGATCAATTCGGAATACGATCAATGGAAATATTAAATCTTTTGTTTATAAAAAAAAAAATAAATAAATAATAATAAAATTATAAAGACAATTGAATGGAACACGAAGTGGTGTTAGAGTCGGGACGACCGTGTCGGAGTATAAAGATTACGCATGAACTCGAATTATTTTATCATATTATGTTTTGCATCTTTGCATTGCGGTTGTCCGTCGTTTTTCTGCAAGTACCGTTGCATTGTGGTTGTCCGTCGTTTTTTGTGCAAGTACCGTTGGAGCAGGACGACAACGACGCGTCGCCTGTTTAGTTGCACGACGATGCGTCGCGACGTTGCCGCCGAGTGTGGTTCGAGGTTTCGTATAGGCTGTTAGAAAATGAGTAGGGCAGTATGCTCTGTGTGCAAAGCTCTGTGTAATAAAATTAGCTTGAGAGCCTCCATCTAATAAAGCTCTGGCGAAATGAACTGTCCGAACCTATCATGTAATTATACTCTTTGACCATTGAAAATGGTCCAAAAAGAGTATACTAACTTTGTGCAAATGTATGTAACAGGCAGAAGGAGGCGTCGGAGACCCCATAAAGTATACATATTCTTGCTCAGGATCACAAGCCGAGTCGATTGAGCCATGTCTGTCTGTCTGTCTGTCTGTCTGTCTGTCTGTCTGTCTGTCTGTCTGTCTGTCTGTCTGTCTGTCTGTCTGTCTGTATGAACGCACAGATCTCAGCTATTTTAAAAGCTAGAGTTACCAAATTTGGCAGGAAGACTCCTGTGTACTACAAGCTGATCAAGTTTATTTCAAATGTTAGGTGCCTCGCCCACCGCCCCCGTAAATTAATAATTTAATTTTTGAACTCAATTTGTAAGCGGCATATAAAAGATACAACCTTATAATTTGGCATAAACTAAGCTGATTAAACTATCTACGTATTCACCAAATTACAATCCGATCGGACAATAAACACAGAAGTAATTTAAGAAAGTATGAGCGTAAAACCAAGTGCGTCAGCTAACAAGGGGAGGCGGGCGAGCGCGAAGCATGTGCATATGCATATGTGTATGAATTTAACAAATTAAACTACACGGGAACATAGGTCGAAGGGTATCCCACTGTCGCGTTTTGCGCGACTGTTACTCTCGTTTTTTAAATATAAATGTCGAAGATATATTTCAACCAAATGATTTTTGTTTGGCAATAAAATCGGAAATTTAGTGTTATGTGACAATGGAGCATTTAAAAGTCTGCCACTCTGATTAAAGAGAAGCGTCTTTTACTTTTAGAGAATTTTTGGACGAAGGGAGTTAATGCCTGTAAACTGGGCTGAAGGGGTTTGGCTTTTCTTAATCTTGTCATATTCATTTACATACTCGTTTCTTTGAATAATTTCAAATAATTTTAACGAGGCGAAATGCAGCTCATCGGAACTTAATTGTTTCGATCGTTTCGAAGACGCTTATTCGTTTATCGTTGTGAATGGAGCGAATATACACTGCCGCTGCATATGCCCTTTCTGATGCGTCTACAAATGTGTGTATTTCCCTTTGGACAGGAACTTGTTTTTTATAGACATGTCGGTCAATTTTAATTTCGTTAAGAACCTTGAGGTCCTCTCGATATATTTTCCACTCCTTTTGCAGTGGTTGTGGTAATTCTTCATCATAGTTCTCATCGCCTTGTTATTATTTCCTTTTTACTAGTTTGTGTTGTGCAGCATAATTCGTCCGAACTTGGGTTCCATGTAATTCCCAGTGTCTTAATGCTGCACTCCTCATATGCTGCATCTTCCAGATGAACGTTTGGTGTAATGTCTTCTTTAGGCACAACCAAGTAATAATTGATTATGGTTTGCACACCATTTTCGTAACTTGAATCCAGATTTTGATAAAATCTGGTTCAATTCCCTTTGTTTCTGGAGGGCTTCAGGGATTGTTTCTGCGCCTGTGATACAATCATCCACATAGAAGTCGTTCTTTAATGTTTCGGCTCCTAAAGGATATTCTCGCATCGCCCTTGTTTATTTATTTATTTATTTATTTAACGTCAACTAAGCCAGTCGACTTGAAAAATTATTATATTTAAATTAAAATTAAGTAAAATTAAGATTAAAAATATAAAAAAATTTTAAAATTAATTAAGATTATAAATTTATTAAATTTAGTCTGGGGAATATAAAGCAAGAATTAACGATCCAACATTTGCTGCAAAGGATTGGGGAAAACCCAGTAAAACCCAATCAGATCGGTAGATTAATGTTAGTTAGTAGAGTGGAGGGAGGACTCTGAGTTGAAAACTCTAAACAGTCTATTGTAATCAGCACAGAGAACTCGGAAAGGGTCATGCAAGCTGTAATTATTAGGACAAAAGGCTAATGAAAGTGGCCTAAAATTACGAGTAACTCTAGAAGGAATACAGAAATTGATTAGGTTAAGTAGAGTGGGGGAATCTATATCGTACCTTATTAGTTTTACGATAAACATAACACCTAACATACGACGGTTAGTTAAAGAAGGTAGGTTAATTAGAAGGAGTCTACTAGAATATGGTGGTAAGTCTACACCCGAAACCCAATTAAGACTACGCAAGGCAAAGAGTAGGAACTGCTTTTGAACAGACTCAATTCTATCTTGATGAATATGGTATTGCGGCGACTACACGCAAGACCCATATTCAAGAATTGGACGAACAAGAGAAGTATAAAGCATCTTTGTCGTATAAGGATCCTCGAATTCTTTGGCCCATCTTTTGATGAACCCAAGTAGTCGAAATGCCTTATTGACAATTTGTGTTATGAGACGATCAAATTTAAATTTATTGTCAAAGAGGATACCTAAATCCATTACTTCAGATATTCTTAAGAGTGGGGTTAAGTTAAAATTATAGTCGATGACATGATAGTTACCTCTGTAAAATGACATAACCTTGCACTTCAAACAGTTTAGATGTAGTAGATTATGTCTACACCAAGCAAAAAACAAATCAAGATCTGTTTGAAGAAGGTTATTAATAGGATCACTATGTGTCAAACAGAGTTTCACATCATCAGCATACATAAGAATGTTAGAGTGAAGAAGTATAGAAGGAAGGTCGTTAATAAAAAGGTTAAATAGCAAAGGCCCAAGGTGGCTACCCTGAGGAACACCAGAAGTGACTAAGATCGGCTTAGAGAGACAGTCTTTAAAAGAAACTCGTTGAGACTCGTAGTTAAATAATCGGAAATCCACAAAAGGAGCTTTTGAGGAAAACCAATCAAATTTAACTTTTGGATTAAGAAAGAGTCTATGATTTACGGAGTCAAATGCTTTACTGAAGTCAGTATAGACCACATCAGTTTGCATTTTGTTCCGAAATCCTAAATAAATGTGAGAGGAAAATTCAAAAAGATTAGAAGCTGTGGATCTTGCCTTAATAAACCCATGTTGACACGGTGAAATTATAGATTAACACATAAAAGTTAACTGAGCCGTACAATTTTTTTCAAAAATTTTAGGAATAGCGGACAATTTGGAAATACACCTATAGTTCTTCACATCATGTTGCTAAATATTGCAGACATTTTGTGGCCAGATATGGAGCTGGCTTTGTTCCATATGTCACAGTTTTTAGTCGGTAGTATTTTATTTCTTCCGATGGTTCACTTCTCCATATAATCATCTGTTGTTGTTGATCTTCTGGGTTCATCCATATTTGACGATACATTTTTTCGATATCCGCTGTGAACACGTATTTGTGTGTTCTGAATCTTAACAGTATAGAGAATAGCGTGCTTTGAACTGTAGGTCCTTTATGTAGAATATCGTTTAATGATTTCCCAGATGATGTTACCGCTGATGTTTCAAATACTACTCTTAACTTTATAGTTTGACTATCTGGCTTGTGTACACAGTGATGGGGTATGAAATAATGTTGTTTGGGTATATGTTCTATTGGCACTTGTTTCATATGTCCAAGATCTTCTTACTCCTTCATGAATTGAATGTACCCTTGCTTTAGCGTTGAATCCTTTTGTTGTCTTTTTTCTAATGATAGGAATCTTCTTGACGCTATGTCATGAGACTCCCCCAACGCTGATGCATCCTCCATTTATGGTAGCCGAATAATGAGCCTTTTTATCTTTGGCAATTTGTAGGTTCCGCTCAAATTGCCGCTCACATTCCTTGTCCATCGGCGAAAGACAAGGGCCCTTTGCCTGGAGATTGTCCAATTCCCAGAATTTGGCTAGTTGTTCGTCCACCTTCTCCTGTTCTGTAAGCATCGCACATATTGATGATGTTGAGGCCTTATTTTTCCTTTTTTCAATGACACTTGTCCTTGATTCAGAATTTGGAAATAGTGTTCGGCTCCTAGAAAAACGTCTATTTTTCCAGGTTTTCCAAAGTGTGGATCTGCCAATGTTATATTTTGTGGCACTTTCCAACTATCGGAGGAGATATAACGCGTTGGTTGGTCATTCACAATGTTCGGCAAAACCATTGCTTCCAACCTAGAACTGAAATCTCCAGAATTTGATTTCAGCATGACATTGATGCGAGCATTGGAGGTGTGAACCTTTCCTCCAATGCCATTGATTTTTATGGTCGAGTGTGTTGATTTAAGACCCAATGTCTTCACAGCTCGTTCTGATATGGCGTTTATTTGAGATCCTGAGTCTAGGAGAGCTCGAAATTCGGCCTTTCGTCCATTGTTGCCCTGAATTGTAACTCGGGCAGTGGCTAACAGAATATAGCTTGACTGTTGTCCACTTGCGGTAGCAGCTGTTGTGCTTTCAGGTTTTAATTCTAAGTGTAGCAATGTGTTATGTTTCTTGTTACACTTAAAACAGTTCCTTTTTGAACATGAACTAGTTGGATGTTCTGAACGGAAGCATTTTGCACAGAGTTTCTGTTTCTGTACCCAATTTAAACGTTCTGCTGCTGTTCGTTTTAAGAAATCATTACATTTAACCAGTAAGAAAAGCAACAGTCGCACAGCACGCGACAGTGGGATACCCTTCGACCTATGTTCCCGTATAGTTTAATTTGTGAAATTCATACACATATATGTACATATGCACATGCTTTACAATTATTCCCGACAGATGGCGGTCGCGCTTCGCGCTCGCCCGCCTCATTAAGCTGACAGAAGCATTTTATTTTATGCTCATACTTTCTTAAATAACTTCTGTGATTATTATCCGATCGGATTGCAATTTTGAGAATAAGTAGATATAACTATCAGCTTAGTATATGTTAAAGTTAGAAAGTTTATTTTTTTATACAGCGCTTACAAATTGAGTTCAAAATTTAAATTATTGATTTACCGGGGCGGTGGGCGTGGTACCTAACATTTGAAATAAACTTGATCTGCTTGAGCCATGTCTGTCTGTCTGTCTGTCTGTCTGTCTGTCTGTCTGTCTGTCTGTCTATCTGTCTGTCTGTCTGTCTGTCTGTCTGTCTGTATGTCTGTCTGTCTGTCTGTCTGTCTGTCTGTCTGTCTGTCTGTATGAACGCACAGATCTCAGCTATTTTAAAAGCTAGAGTTACCAAATTTGGCAGGAAGACTCCTGAGCATTGTTTTTGGACCGGCATGGTAATTTTTTAAATGTAAATGTAGAAGATATATTTCAACCAAATGATTTTTGTTTGGCAATAAAATCGGAAATTTAGTGTTATGTGACAATGGAGCATTTAAAAGTCTGCCACTCTGATTAAAGAGAAGCGTCTTTTACTTTTAGAGAATTTTTGGACGAAGGGAGTTAATGCCTGTAAACTGGGCTGCAGGGGTTTGGCTGTCTTAATCTTGTCATATTCATTTACATACTCGTTTCTTTGAATAATTTCAAATAATTTTAACGAGGCGAAATGCAGCTCATCGGAACTTAATTGTTTCGATCGTTTCGAAGACGCTTATTCGTTTATCGTTGTGAATGGAGCGAATATACACTGCCGCTGCATATGCCCTTTCTGATGCGTCTACAAATGTGTGTATTTCCCTTTGGACAGGAACTTGTTTTTTATAGACATGTCGGTCAATTTTAATTTCGTTAAGAACCTTGAGGTCCTCTCGATATATTTTCCACTCCTTTTGCAGTGGTTGTGGTAATTCTTCATCATAGTTCTCATCGCCTTGTTATTATTTCCTTTTTACTAGTTTGTGTTGTGCAGCATAATTCGTCCGAACTTGGGTTCCATGTAATTCCCAGTGTCTTAATGCTGCACTCCTCATATGCTGCATCTTCCAGATGAACGTTTGGTGTAATGTCTTCTTTAGGCACAACCAAGTAATAATTGATTATGGTTTGCACACCATTTTCGTAACTTGAATCCAGATTTTGATAAAATCTGGTTCAATTCCCTTTGTTTCTGGAGGGCTTCAAGGATTGTTTCTGCGCCTGTGATACAATCATCCACATAGAAGTCGTTCTTTAATGTTTCGGCTCCTAAAGGATATTCTCGCATCGCCCTTGTTTATTTATTTATTTATTTATTTAACGTCAACTAAGCCAGTCGACTTGAAAAATTATTATATTTAAATTAAAATTAAGTAAAATTAAGATTAAAAATATAAAAAAAATTTTAAAATTAATTAAGATTATAAATTTATTAAATTTAGTCTGGGGAATATAAAGCAAGAATTAACGATCCAACATTTGCTGCAAAGGATTGGGGAAAACCCAGTAAAACCCAATCAGATCGGTAGATTAATGTTAGTTAGTAGAGTGGAGGGAGGACTCTGAGTTAAACTCTAAACAGTCTATTGTAATCAGCACAGAGAACTCGGAAAGGGTCATGCAAGCTGTAATTACTAGGACAAAAGGCTAATGAAAGTGGCCTAAAATTACGAGTAACTCTAGAAGGAATACAGAAATTGATTAGGTTAAGTAGAGTGGGGGGAATCTATATCGTACCTTATTAGTTTTACGATAAACATAACACCTAACATACGACGGTTAGTTAAAGAAGGTAGGTTAATTAGAAGGAGTCTACTAGAATATGGTGGTAAGTCTACACCCGAAACCCAATTAAGACTACGCAAGGCAAAGAGTAGGAACTGCTTTTGAACAGACTCAATTCTATCTTGATGAATATGGTATTGCGGCGACTACACGCAAGACCCATATTCAAGAATTGGACGAACAAGAGAAGTATAAAGCATCTTTGTCGTATAAGGATCCTCGAATTCTTTGGCCCATCTTTTGATGAACCCAAGTAGTCGAAATGCCTTATTGACAATTTATTGTCAAAGAGGATACCTAAATCCATTACTTCAGATATTCTTAAGAGTGGGGTTAAGTTAAAATTATAGTCGATGACATGATAGTTACCTCTGTAAAATGACATAACCTTGCACTTCAAACAGTTTAGATGTAGTAGATTATGTCTACACCAAGCAAAAAACAAATCAAGATCTGTTTGAAGAAGGTTATTAATAGGATCACTATGTGTCAAACAGAGTTTCACATCATCAGCATACATAAGAATGTTAGAGTGAAGAAGTATAGAAGGAAGGTCGTTAATAAAAAGGTTAAATAGCAAAGGCCCAAGGTGGCTACCCTGAGGAACACCAGAAGTGACTAAGATCGGCTTAGAGAGACAGTCTTTAAAAGAAACTCGTTGAGACCTATTAGTTAAATAATCGGAAATCCACAAAAGGAGCTTTTGAGGAAAACCAATCAAATTTAACTTTTGGATTAAGAAAGAGTCTATGATTTACGGAGTCAAATGCTTTACTGAAGTCAGTATAGACCACATCAGTTTGCATTTTGTTCCGAAATCCTAAATAAATGTGAGAGGAAAATTCAAAAAGATTAGAAGCTGTGGATCTTGCCTTAATAAACCCATGTTGACACGGTGAAATTATAGATTAACACATAAAAGTTAACTGAGCCGTACAATTTTTTTTCAAAAATTTTAGGAATAGCGGACAATTTGGAAATACACCTATAGTTCTTCACATCATGTTGCTAAATATTGCAGACATTTTGTGGCCAGATATGGAGCTGGCTTTGTTCCATATGTCACAGTTTTTAGTCGGTAGTATTTTATTTCTTCCGATGGTTCACTTCTCCATATAATCATCTGTTGTTGTTGATCTTCTGGGTTCATCCATATTTGACGATACATTTTTTCGATATCCGCTGTGAACACGTATTTGTGTGTTCTGAATCTTAACAGTATAGAGAATAGCGTGCTTTGAACTGTAGGTCCTTTATGTAGAATATCGTTTAATGATTTCCCAGATGATGTTACCGCTGATGTTTCAAATACTACTCTTAACTTTATAGTTTGACTATCTGGCTTGTGTACACAGTGATGGGGTATGAAATAATGTTGTTTGGGTATATGTTCTATTGGCACTTGTTTCATATGTCCAAGATCTTCTTACTCCTTCATGAATTGAATGTACCCTTGCTTTAGCGTTGAATCCTTTTGTTGTCTTTTTTCTAATGATAGGAATCTTCTTGACGCTATGTCATGAGACTCCCCCAATGCTGATGCATCCTCCATTTATGGTAGCCGAATAATGAGCCTTTTATCTTTGGCAATTTGTACGTTCCGCTCAAATTGCCGCTCACATTCCTTGTCCATCGGCGAAAGACAAGGGCCCTTTGCCTGGAGATTGTCCAATTCCCAGAATTTGGCTAGTTGTTCGTCCACCTTCTCCTGTTCTGTAAGCATCGCACATATTGATGATGTTGAGGCCTTATTTTTCCTTTTTTCAATGACACTTGTCCTTGATTCAGAATTTGGAAATAGTGTTCGGCTCCTAGAAAAACGTCTATTTTTCCAGGTTTTCCAAAGTGTGGATCTGCCAATGTTATATTTTGTGGCACTTTCCAACTATCGGAGGAGATATAACGCGTTGGTTGGTCATTCACAATGTTCGGCAAAACCATTGCTTCCAACCTAGAACTGAAATCTCCAGAATTTGATTTCAGCATGACATTGATGCGAGCATTGGAGGTGTGAACCTTTCCTCCAATGCCATTGATTTTTATGGTCGAGTGTGTTGATTTAAGACCCAATGTCTTCACAGCTCGTTCTGATATGGCGTTTATTTGAGATCCTGAGTCTAGGAGAGCTCGAAATTCGGCCTTTCGTCCATTGTTGCCCTGAATTGTAACTCGGGCAGTGGCTAACAGAATATAGCTTGACTGTTGTCCACTTGCGGTAGCAGCTGTTGTGCTTTCAGGTTTTAATTCTAAGTGTAGCAATGTGTTATGTTTCTTGTTACACTTAAAACAGTTCCTTTTTGAACATGAACTAGTTGGATGTTCTGAACGGAAGCATTTTGCACAGAGTTTCTGTTTCTGTACCCAATTTAAACGTTCTGCTGCTGTTCGTTTTAAGAAATCATTACATTTAACCAGTAAGAAAAGCAACAGTCGCACAGCACGCGACAGTGGGATACCCTTCGACCTATGTTCCCGTATAGTTTAATTTGTGAAATTCATACACATATATGTACATATGCACATGCTTTACAATTATTCCCGACAGATGGCGGTCGCTCTTCGCGCTCGCCCGCCTCATTAAGCTGACAGAAGCATTTTATTTTATGCTCATACTTTCTTAAATAACTTCTGTGATTATTATCCGATCGGATTGCAATTTTGAGAATAAGTAGATATAACTATCAGCTTAGTATATGTTAAAGTTAGAAAGTTTATTTTTTTATACAGCGCTTACAAATTGAGTTCAAAATTTAAATTATTGATTTACCGGGGCGGTGGGCGTGGTACCTAACATTTGAAATAAACTTGATCTGCTTATAGTACACAGGAGTCTTCCTGCCAAATTTGGTAACTCTAGCTTTTATAATAGCTGAGATCTGTGCGTTCACACAGACAGACGGACAGACGGACAGACAGACAGACATAGCTCAATCGACGCCGCTTCTGATCCTGAGCAAGAATATTTATACTTTATGGGGTCTGCCACGCCTCCTTCTGCCTGTTACGTACATTTGCACAAAGTTAGTATACTCTTTTTTGACCATTTTCAATGGTCGAAGGGTATAAAAATGCAATGATTCGGTTTTTTACGGAAATAACATATAAAGTTGTGTTCAGCTCCTACTGAAGCACACGTGTTGTGTTTGACATTTATATTTGTCTGTATTAATGGCTTCCAGTGTTAGGAACCTTTGCTCCAAGAATGCGAGGAATTCACTAATCGATTGGTTTTGCCGTGTATTTTGTATGGATTGTTCATACAAAACATGATTCTGTCTATCCATCTTTTTTGTAAGAATGCATAGCAGAAGTGAATCCCATTCTTTTGTCGGTATCCTAATGTTGTTAAGTGCTGATAACGTTGCTTTAATGTTATCATGCATTGCCTTTACAGAGTTTGCATCGTTACCAGTCGTTGTGGGTTGATCTAATAACCTCTGTATTAGTGCTGTACTGAGCACTCGCTTGTTATTGAATCTTTCTTCTAGCATTTTGTAAGTTTTGTAAATTATAGCCGAGAGAGACTGGATCGGGAAACCTTTTGTACATCTGAACATGGATATCCTTGATATCCTTCCAATATTGTGCTATTATTGGCTTGTAACCAGCTTGAGTTTCTGTTGTCATCATGTTCATGATGCGCTCAAGACTGTCGAGCAAGGCTCGTTGCTCCCGAATCATGGGTTGAATATCTATTTCGTCTGTTGACAATATAGATCCTGTGTCGATTTCCATGATATGTATCTGCCTCTTGAATATCTCCAAATATTCAATTGCAATTTGTAGTATGCCATCGTAATACTTATCCGTGAATTACACGTGTTCTACAGATGCTCCTTGCAAATTTGCTTGAATTCTCTGTTCATTTGCTTGGAACTGTTGTTTATTGTTTTCCAACGCTTCAATCCTGTCGCTGAAGTATTTGGCGTTGGTTTTCCGTTCGGCAGGATCCTTTTTTATAATTCCTTATTATGTTCTGGATTTCCTTGTCAATGTTCTGCTGCTGAGATAGCAGATTGGCTATGCTTGATGTGGCCATTTTAATTTATTAACTGTTGTCAGAACTTTAAGAGGTATTTCTTTTTTTTGATGTGCCTCGACTCACTTCGTGTTCATTCTAACAGTAACGAGAGCAACAGTCGCGCAAAACGCGACAGTGGGATACCCTTCGACCTATGTTCCCGTGTAGTTTAATTTGTTAAATTCATACACATATGCATATGCACATGCTTTGAAATTAATCCCGACAGATGGCGCTCGCGCTTCGCGCTCGCCTGCCTACCTTGTTAGCTGACAGAAGCACTTGGTGTTATGCTCATACTTTATTAAATAACTTCTGTGATTATTGTCCGATCGGATTGTAATTTGGAGACTACGTAGACATTTCATTCAGCTTAGTTTATGTTAAAGTCAGAAAGTTGTATCTTTTTATACAGCGCTTACAAATTGAGTTCAAAAATTAAATTATTGATTTGTGGGGGCGGTGGACGTGGCACCTAACATTTGAAATAAACTTGATCTGCTTGAAGTAAACAGGAGTCTTCCTGCCAAATTTGGCAACTCTAGCTTTTATAATAGCTGAGGTCTGACGGTCAGACAGACAGACGGACGGACGGACAGACGGACAGACAGACAGACATGGCTCAATCGACTCGGCTTGTGATCCTGAGCAAGAATATATATACTTTATGGGGTCTCCCACGCCTCCTTCTGCCTGTTACATACATTTGCACAAAGTTAGTATACCCTTTTTTGACCATTTTCAATGGTCGAAGGGTATAAAAATTAACATGTGTTTTTTTGATTTATTAGAATTTGTCCAGCGTCGGGATCCTGAAGCCTTGTCGCCTGGTTGACAAAAATTTTTTTTTTAAACAAAAGGGTCCTCGTCGCCTGGTTGACAACTTCAGAAAGGAGTCCTTGTCGGGGATCACCAAATGTTTAGATTTGGATTGATATAACTCAACGTCAGAGTAATATCAACTGTAATCTTAATGTTTTTTATATTAATTTGCTTGCCCCAGGTGCATAACCATGTGGCAGAGGTCGCCGCGATAATGTAGCGGCGCCTGAAGCGTATAAGACAAATTTAAGGATGGTGCCGGAAAGTAGGCAGTAAAATTTTTGTTGTGCTTTGGTGGATCGAGAGCCCGTCTTAGGATAGAAGGTTCCGAAATCGGATAATATCCAAAGCTGAGCTTTAGGATAAAGCCATAAAAATAAACAGCTGGCCCATGGTTGCAGTTTTTTCTATTATCAGCTCGAAAAAGCACTCTCCTCGTGGTTTAGCCGTAGCTTTTTTTCGAAGCGATCTTTTTCACGCTGATCTTCAAAGAGATAAGACGTCTCTGGGCATAGACAATTTTGTAAAATCCACGTGTTTAAAATTTTATAACCCCAAGTGCAGTGAAAAGTTATCAAAAATTTATTAAGTTAAATAAAATTGAAATAATAAATTATAAAAAAACAAAAAATAATAAGAAATTCAAAGACTTCTGGCTCCGCTTCCCTTTGCCCACGTAAGTGAGAAAATTAATTTGTTAAAAATAAAATGGCTGAAATAATAACTTTAAAACAAAAAACCCTCTAGAATACCTATCGGTTGTGGCTCGAACCGAAGTTGGCTGTTTAGTTAACATTACAGCAAAGCTGCAGACAACTAGCAGCATCGGCGGTGCAAACTGTTCCCTTTACCCTAAAAGTAGGCAGAAGGTATGTAACGTGGCATAAATACAAGTGATAGCAAGGTTCTGAACCGTAATTCTTCTTCCCAGCCTAGCACGTTAGTGGACGCCCATAGGAGCACCCCTTTGTTTCACCGGCAAAGGGGCACCTTTGTCGTTTTTTTCTGAGGCGGTACTTGTGCTTTTGCCTATAGGAGCACCACTTCACACCTCGTGTTTGTGAGGGCACTGTACTGCAAATATTCCCATAGGAGTGACTTTAGCAGAAAGTGCCCAAGTGCTCCTCCTCGCCGATCGACATTGACCTAACCTACGATAAAATTTTTAATCGACACACGTGGAGAAAGCCTCCTAGGCACACGTGGGATCTACCTTCAACTTTAAAAACATCATCCATCTCTAAAATCAACTCATCTATAATTCAAAAAATGCAACGTTAATCCAGTACACCTACCTCAAATTACATTTTTAACGAGCTGCGCCTAAAAGCCTGCCCGATGTTCCTGCATGTGCAGAAGGGAGTCTAAACAAAATTATGTTTCATACATTTGAGCTTTTAGAGCAGAGCAAGAGTAGTTTTGATCAAATATTGTTTTGAAATTTGTAATTAAATAATAATAATAATCAAAATTAGTGAAAGGGATAGTTAACTAGGGAAAACGTGCTCAGCTCATGTTCAAAAAGAATTAAATATTATAAATTGGCAGCAGCAAATAACACGCCTCAATGCGGCAACATTCCAGGATCCGGAAGATCGATCTTTCGTCGATGGAAATTTAACCGGTGAGTTCGTTCCTTTTATAAACAAAATCTCTTCTTGGTTTCGGTGCATGCATATTATGGTTTTTTTTGAATATTTATTTTTTTATAACATGAGCAGCCATCACCTCTCCACGATTATAGGAAATCTAATAAAATATAGCGTGAAATAACGCAATAGTAGTCAATGAAAAGAATACAATAGTCCAAGAAGGAGAAAATCATCAACAAAAAAATGATAATTTACATAGTTTTACTAGGGCAAAGTTATATTAATTAACAAACAATTTGAATTTATTAGAAGTTCGACGAAATGAAGAATGAAATTTTAAAACAAATAGCTCATATTATGTACCAACGTTTAAAGAATAAGAATAGAAATAACGAGTTTGTTTGCTCTGAACTAAAACTCGCTAATTCGTTTAAGCGAATATAACCTATTTTTAGATTAACATTTAATATATGAATGATATCTGAATTGCTATATTTAATCTATATACTATATACATAATCTTGTTTACACCTTCATACATAATTTTGTTTATACTTTTATACATACTAAATGCAATTTGAAGATACAAGAATTCTACAATGATTAATTGATTCTCAATCCAGTTATTAGTTTCGTATTTAGGCCATGGATTTTAAAAAATTCATGGTCTATTGTGTTTGTCGGAACGGAAATGTGCGTAACAGGCAGAAGGAGGCATCTCCGACCCCATAAACTATATATATTCTGAATCAGTATCAGTAGCCGAGTCGATTGAGCCATGTCTGTCTGTCCGTCTGTCCGTCTGTCCGTCTGTCCGTCTGTCCGTCTGTCCGTCTGTCCGTCTGTCCGTCTGTCTGTATGAACACCTGGATCTCAGAAACTATAAGAGCTAGAGTCATCAAATTTTGTGACAACATACATATATATTGCAGTGTCTCAAAGTTTTTTAAAATTTGGACACGCCCCTTCCCGCCTCTGTAAATCAGAAATAACTACTTAAAACCTACAATATTAACTCAACAACCAAAGTTATATATCATACATGACAAATACCTTGCCACGGGCGTTATGTGAAAATTTCATTAAAATCGGACTATAAATAAGTGAGATATGATACGAATTAAACTCACTTTGAACATACATGTATATAATAATTAGGCAGACCTAATTTACGCAAGCATACCGAAGTTCAAATCTAGCGTCAGACACACAGCATTTTATTAAACTTTTTTATTTGCATTGTATGGGAACAGAATTGGTTCACAATGCAGCTTTGCCGATGCGCGAAGAAATGAGGCAATGGCCGAGTGGTTAGAGTGGCGGACGGCTGCGCGAGAGTGCGTGCGTTCAACTCCCGGTTGAGGCGGGTGCGAATTTTCGTTTATTAATTATTTCTTATTTTGTTTTTTTTATTTTTTTTATTCTAATAAACTAAAAGAAAAGTTACAGTCAAAAAAATTAAAATCAAGAAGAAACAACTGTAATGAAATTTACGGTATACTATGATAATCCATGGCCTTATACAGTCAGCTCCTGACTGTAGCGTTTGTATTTTTTTTTAGTAGAGTTTACTAGACTTGTCCGTATATTAGTTTATTTTTTTTACAGACACCCCCTGATGGATGACTGCCGATGCTTCCCTTACGCCGCTCGGAATCTATGATGAGATGATGCTCTGTTAATTAAATTTAACTTGAGCTCATGCTGATGATTCCGCGGTTGTAGGGGGACAAAGGGGTCACCAGAGCCATGCTCTCAGGTGGGTGACCGTAGGTAGGGTGGGCACTCGCGACCACAATAACACCTGTGGCTTCGCTTTCGCCAGTTTTCCGTTTTCCGATCTTTCACCTTCCCACTCTCTTTCTCTTATTTATTTTGGATCTTTTGATAGCTCTTCCGGTTATTTAAACTAGCTTTTCTCTTGTCGCAGCACGTTTTTCTAGTCTTACTAATAATAATTTAGTGTACTCGGTATAGGATCTGTTCAAGCAAGACCTCCACCCCCAAAGCCGACGAGCTAGAGCCGGAAAATTAGAACGTGCCCCGCAAGCACAGATCGTCCGAAAACGAACATACCGTTGCACGTTACAATAAGTACAAAACAAATTGGGCTGCGGAGTAAATTGAGTAGTCAAGTGAGAGTTACTTTTCATACTGATTTTATTTTCCTCGTTGTGGGGTTTATATACACGTTTCTTACAAGCTAGGTATTTACTTAGGTTACATGATACATGATAAAAGACAAATGTTAACTATCTTAGTATAATGATATCTGCTGATTTATGGCATGCAGATGGTGCAAAATCGTGCATCTGCATGCATAGCGATAAAGGATCCTTATTTACTAAGTTCGCCTGCATATCAGCGAATGGTCAGTATTGATTCAGTGCATATCAGTAAAGGGTCACTGTTGATTTAGGTGCGTGTGAAAACGTACCTTGTCTCCTATCTGCTTATGATAGCAGTGTGCCTACGTGTCATCTGCAGCGTACGATTAATGTAAAATCGTACAAAAAAGCACTGATCGAAAGTATTGTGCGTTTTGTTGGAATTGTATCCTGAAATTGTTTGTCAAAGCAATATCGAAATATATCACCTTTTGTAATCCACGTCATTCCTAAGTTGAAAGTTGCGATCATTTTCAGCCACCATTATACATTTTTTCTACATCGGCTGTCAGTGATACCGATTCAAATGAAACCGAATTAAAGACAAAATTAGTTCCCTCTGAATAGTAGGACCCACCATAAGTATATTATTTAATGATTTCTATGATGTTGTCTTGCACGAAGCATCAAAAACAACTCGAAGTTTGGTGGTACCACTATCAGGCCTCAGGACACACTGATGTGGCATGAAATAATGTGGTCCTGGTGGTATCTGATTATTTGTAGCTGACATATGGCCTAACTCAAGGTACTCTTTCATAAATTGAGTGTACATTGAATAGAGAGTAGAGTCTTTAGAAACTCTATGCTCTAATGATAAAAATCGACGCTTAGCTGCATCAAATGAAGACCCCAAACCAAACGGGTCAGATTTAAATGGCAAACTAACCTCCAATCTACCTGAAGACAACTGGCGTAAGTTTTTCTTAAAATGATCCTCACATGCAAGTTGCTCAGCTGAATATTTAACGTTTGAACATAATTTCGGCATTTCTTCTATCTCCCAAAGACTTTCTACAAGAGCTTCTAATGTACCATGTTCTGAAGTAGCAATCATGGCACAAGATACCGGGTGAGTGTTTAATTGTTTCCATCGACCCGCTACTACCCACCCTAATAATGTTTTTTGGAGTAAAGGTACATCTTCAGATAATTTAATTTGTCCCGAACACAGCACCTCAAAGAAGTGATCAACTCCAGTTAACAAGTCTATCTTCTGAGGTTTATGGAAACGAGGAACGCTAGTTCAATGTTTGCTGGGATTTTCCATTTGCTGATCGGGAGGTTATAATCTGGCTGATCTGACGTAATTGAACTTAGAAACCAAAAATCTGCACTAAACTGGTAGTTATTTACTCGAGAGTGCACTGTAGCATTGACTTCACCTTTGGCTACTAAATTTGACTTGCCTAATACTGACACAGTCAAGCTACTATTGGTCCTTGAGAGCCGAAGGGTTTGTGCAAAGCTCTCTGTAATAAAATTAGCTTGAGAGCCTCCATCTAATAAAGCTCTGGCGAAATGAACTGTCCGAACCTATCATGTACTTTGACTACAGCTGTAGCAAGTATGGATTGCTCATTATCACTGGCAATGTGATTTACTTGAACGCTAAGAACTGGCTCAATCTGTTGACTATGGGACTGATTCTGAGCTATATACCTGTGCAATAAGGTGTGATACGATTTAGAGCAAACTCCGCACTTAGAGTATGTGCACATTGAGGCAGTATGTCCCTGATGAAGACAGTTTATACATAACCCTTTACCTTTTGAGAATTCAAACAGTTCCAGAACAGGCATTGTGCCAACCCTTCACTGTTGACAATACTGTGGTTAGAGTTGCAATACAGACAACTCGGATCAACTGAACTTGTAGATTTGGAATAGGCAAATGATGACTGTGGGTTTTCTAATTGGGATCTCAGGTTTTGTTTCAACTCTGGCTCTTGAGAATTCCTCTGCAGTCAGATGTTGATATCGCCTATTGAGATTTATAACGCAGTCAGACCACTTGGGCAAAACATCATAATCAAGTTACTCTTCATATTTTGATTTTGTAAAATAATCTACCTTAGATAGAACGAGATGAATGATCATTGCATTGGCTACATCTTTTTCATTACCCATTGCCTTTTCAATATAGGAATTTAACATATCTAATCGGCATTGCAGTGGCCGCACATAATTCAAGCCTGGAATTGTTTTTCTTTTTAATGGAGCTACCTTTGCCTTAGCTGCGAGCATCTGGCATTGAATTTTTCCTTTATAAAGTGCTCGAACATATAAACAACAACCATAAGTGTGGCTGGATATGTCTGCAAATCCATGAATCTGAACTCTTGAGGATCCACTAGCATAAGTGTATCTTGGTACTTCAATAGTATGAATGTCCTGAAAATTTTGCGTGAAATTTGACCAACTTGTAGTCAAAGACATGGGGATAGACTCATACCAATCTAATTTCAACTGCCAAATTTCTTGCAGCAGCATTTTTGCAGTGACGCTTATTGGACTCAATAGTCCAAGTGGATCGAACAAACAAGCAAACTGATCATAGCTCGCAAATAACAATTGAGCGTTTTTTCTTTATGCGCAATATCAGAGCAGAAGCGAAAATGCTCAAAAAATCGCTCTCTCTCTGAGCAAGAGTCTATTTTTCTATTTTGCATCGGCTTTCGCTTGAGTGTTGTTGTTGAGTTTTTTGTGTTGATCTCTTTAAACGATTCTCTTCTCGGAATCAATAAAATTGTCGTTCGCGAGTTAAGACTCAGTAAGTGAGTAAATGACAGAATAAGTTACTGCAAAAACTCTTTGAAACACTCTTCACATTAATTTGCTCTGTTGACAAAAAAAGGAATATTTTTTATAAAGAATATTTATTTAATTTTTACGTATGGTTACTTATGGTTAAGCTTAATTAGTAATAATGAATTTAAATTGTCTGCGCTTATAGAACTTCGACGTTCACTTAATATAAAATGTAGGGCTGAAAATGCGCGCTCCACGGAAACCTGGGTTGCCGGTGTAGCCAGTACAACCTGTGCAATCGCAGTCAAATGTGGCTGTCCTCTGTATCATTCCAGTCATTAAATATTTCCGCGTGTTTTGTTGTTAAATGTCGTTTTAAATTAGTGACGTTAATACCAGCCAATTTCAAATCGCAAACATTACATTTTGATTTATTTTCTTGTGCATTAAATTTAAAGAATTTGTGCACTTTTTTTATTTAACTCCCTTCCCATTTTGCATAAAATGTTTTTAATAACCGTACGCACTCAATTCACAAACGCAATTAATATATTTCGCAAATGCAACACTTGATACATACAAATGTTTTTGCGTCGCAAATTAATATGCATCACTCGCTTAACAACGTTTTGCTTCATTTCACTCAAGCAAATACTCGCACTCTGAGTGTAACAAAAGAGAAAAAAAAAACGATTGTAGTCCGAGCGAGAGCGAGCTAAGCGAACAGCCGATGAAGCCGTTGCTCGCGAGTTTTTTTCGCAAATACTCAGAAAAGAGACTTATTTGAAGACGCCGCAAAACGCTCAACTGTTATTTGCGAGCTATGAAACTGATCGAAAGTATTGTGCGTTTTGTAGGAATTGTATCCTGAAATTGTTTGTCAAAGCGATATCGAAATATATCACCTTTTGCAATCCACGTCATTTCTAAGGTGTTGGTAGAATCGGCATCATTGAAGTTAAAGGATTTTTCACATTGATTTCCTTTTGATAATTGTGGATGGTTAGAAAACCACTTTGCTAATTTTAATCCGCCTGAAGCTAAGACTTCCGACACTTGTTTACATATTAAATTTAGTGTGTCAAGGTCGTCAGCTCCTGTGAGCATGTCATCCACATAAAAGTCATTGCAAATCACTTCAGCTCCAATGGCATGCGAATCCTTATGGCGAAAACCAAGTTCTTGCAAGGATCGTATTGCTAAAATGGAGCTGCTGATGTCCCATAAGTCACGGTATTTAACCGAAAGACTTGCAAATCATCAGTCGGTTTTTCTCGCCACAAAACGAGTTGAAAGTTGCGATCTTTTTCAGCCACCATTACTTGTCTATACATTTTTTCTACATCGGGTGTCAGTGCATACCGATTCAAACGAAACCGAATTAAAGACGAAATTATTTCCCTCTGAATAGTAGGACCCACCATAAGTATATCATTTAATGATTTCTGTGATGTTGTCGAAGTTTGGTGGTCTACAATCAGGCCTCAGGACACACTGATGTGGTATGAAATAATATGGTCCTGGTGGAAATTGATTATTTGTAGCTAACATATGGCCTAACTCAAGGTTCTCTTTCATAAATTGAGTGTACATTGAATAGAGAGCAGAGTCTTTAGACACTCTACGCTCTAATGATAAAAATCGACGCTTAGCTGCATCAAACGAAGACCCCAAACCAAACGGGTCAGATTTAAATGGCAAACTAACCTCCAATCTACCTGAAGACAACTGGCGTATATTTTTCTTAAAATGATCCTCACAGGCAAGTTGCTCAGCTGAATATTTGACATTTGAACATATTTTCGGCATTTCTTCTATCTCCCAAAGTCTTTCTACAAGAGCTTCTAATGTACCATGTTCTGAAGTAGCAGTCATGGCACAAGATACCGGGTGAGTGTTTAATTGTTTCCATCGACCCGCTACTACCCATCCTAATAATGTTTTTGGAGTAAAGGAGCATCTTCAGATAATTTAATTTGTCCCGAACACAGCATCTCAAAGAAGTGATCAACTCCAATTAACAAGTCTATCTTCTGAGGCTTGTGGAAACGAGGATCAGCTAGTTCAATGTTTGCTGGGATTTTCCATTTGCTGATCGGGAGGTTATAATCTGGCTGATCTGACGTAATTGAACTTAGAAACCAAAAAATCTGCACTAAACTGGTAGTTATTTACTCGAGAGTGCACTGTAGCATTGACTTCACCTTTGGCTACTAAATTTGACTTGCCTAATACTGACACAGTCAAGCTACTATTGATCCTTGAGAGCCGAAGGGTTTGTGCAAAGCTTTCTGTAATAAAATTAGCTTGAGAGCCTCCATCTAATAAAGCTCTGGCGAAATGAACCTGTCGAACCTATCATGTACTTTGACTACAGCTGTATCAAGTATGGATTGCTAATTATCACTGGCAATGTGATTTACTTGAGCGCTAAGAACTTGCTCAGTCTGTTGACTATGGGACTGATTCTGAGTTATATACATGTGCAATAAGGTGTGATGCCATTTAGAGCAAACTCCGCACTTAGAGTGTGTGCACATTGAGTTTTTATGTCCCTGATGAAGACAGTTTATACATAACCCTTTACCTTTAGAGAATTCAAACCGTTCCAGAACAGGCATTGCTGCAAACCCTTGACAGTTGACAATACTATGGTTAGAGTTGCAATACAGACAACTCGGATCAACTGAACTTGTAGATTAGGAACAAGCAAATGATGACTTTGTGGGTTTTCTAACTGGGATCTCAGGTTTTGGTTCAACTCTGGCTCTTGAGAATTCCTCTGCAGTCAGATGTTGATATCGCCATCATAATCAAGTTGCTCTTCATATTTTGATTTTGTAAAATAATCTACCTTAGATAGAACGAGATGAATGATCATTGTATTGGCTACATCTTTTTCATTACCCAACGACAAAAGGGACTCCAAAATTGCCAAAACTTTATCAATTATTGACCTCAATGCGGATGCAGATGGCTTAGTCACAGGAGGAATGTAAAACAGCTGAGCGAGTCTATCGAAGAAAATAAGGCATTTATTGTCGTAAACACGGTGCAAACTTGCTAATGCTTTTGGATAGTTTGCTGCTGACATTTGGTATGCTATACCTAACGCTTCATCTGATAGACATGAAATTAAATGATTAAATTTTTCAATGTCCGAGATTGAATTATCTGAATCTACCAAACTTTCAAATAAACTGATAAATTGCTTAAATTCAGCATGCTTCCCACTAAATGTAGGTAATTTCAGTTTTGGTAAATTTGAATAGTGGTTAATATAACTTGGCGCATTTTGGGTTTGTGATTTATTATCACTTAGAGTTAGAGCTGACATAAATAATGCTTTAGTTGTTACACAAATTTCTTCTAAACCGGATCGATTATCATATCAATCAATTTCTGATTGCAAACCCATTGCCTTTTGAATATAGGAATTTAATATATCTAATCGGCATTGCAGTTCAAACAGATTTTTTGATATAGAGACAGATTCAAATTTATGTTTTATGCGGGAAATGTCCACTGTAACCTCGTCTAAGCGAATAAACAGCTGTGTCATCTTCATGCTGCCGTTGGGGTCATTGCCCTTTGAGCCTTTGTCGACAATAGTCGACGTCTGGTCTTTAGATTCGTTTTTACTCATGATAGAAATTTTTTATTGTATAATCCAAATTTTAAATATGTTTTCAAATAATAATAATTTGTTATGTATGGCATGCGAATCCTTATGGCGAAAACCAAGTTCTTGCAAGGATCGTATTGCCAAAAATGGAGAGCGCTAATGTGCCATAAGTCACGGTATTTAACCGAAAGACTTGCAGATCATCAGTTGGCTTTTCTCGCCACAAAAACGAGTTGAAAGTTGCGATCTTTTTCAGCCACCATTTCTTGTCTATACATTTTTTCTACATCGGCTGTCAGTGCATACCGATTCAAACGAAACCGAATTAAAGACAAAATTAGTTCCCTCTGGATAGTAGGACCCACCATAAGCATATCATTTAAGGATTTCTGTGATGTTGTCTTGCACGAGGCATCAAAAACAACTCGAAGTTTGGTGGTATTACTATCAGGCCTCAGGACACACTGATGTGGTATGAAATAATGTGGTCCTGGTGGAATCTGATTATTTGTAGCTGACATATGGCCTAACTCAAGGTACTCTTTCATAAATTGAGTGTACATTGAATGGAGAGTGGAGTCTTTAGGCACTCTACGCTCTAATGATAAAAATCGACGCTTAGCTGCATAAAATGAAGACCCCAAATCAAACGGGTCAGATTTAAATGGCAAACTAACCTCCAATCTACCCGAAGACAACTGGCGTATTATTTCTTAAAATGATCCTCACATGCAAGTTGCTCGGCTGAATATTTAACATTTGAACATATTTTCGGCATTTCTTCTATCTCCCAAAGTCTTTCTACAAGAGCTTCTAATGTACCATGTTCTGAAGTAGCAATCATGGCACAAGATACCGGGTGAGTGTTTAATTGTTTCCATCGACCCGCTACTACCCACCCTAATAATGTTTTTTGGAGTAAAGGTGCATCTTCAGATAATTTAATTTGTCCCGAACACAGCATCTCAAAGAAATGATCAACTCCAATTAGCAAGTCTATCTTCTGAGGTTTGTGGAAACGAGGATCAGCTAGTTCAATGTTTGCTGGGATTTTCCATTTGCTGATCGGAAGGTTATAATCTGGCTGATCTGACGTAATTGAACGTAAAACCCAAAAATCTGCACTAAACTGGTAGTTATTTACTCGAGAGTGCACTGTAGCATTGACTTCACCTTTGGCTCCTAAATTTGACTTGCCTAATACTGACACAGTCAAGCTACTATTGGTTCTTGAGAGCCGAAGGGTTTGTACAAAGCTCTCTGTAATAAAATTAGCTTGAGAGCCTCCATCTAATAAAGCTCTGGCGAAATGAACCTGTCCGAACCTATCATGTACTTTGACTACAGCTGTAGCAAGTATGGATTGCTCATTATCACTGGCAATTAGATTTACTTGAGCGCTAAGAAGTGGCTCAGTCTGTTGACTATGGCACTGATTCTGAGCTATATACCTGTGCAATAAGGTGTGATGCGATTTAGAGCAAACTCCGCACTTAGAGTATGTGCACGTTGAGGTTTTATGCAAACCCTTGACAGTTGACAATACTATGGTTAGAGTTGCAATACAGACAACTCGGATCAACTGAACTTGTAGATTTGGAATAGGCAAATGATGACTTTGTGGGTTTTTTAATTGGGATCTCAGGTTTTGGTTCAACTCTGGCTCTTGAGGATTCCTCTGCAGTCAGATGTTGATATCGCCTATTGAGATTTATAACGCAGTCAGACCACTTGGGCAAAACATCATAATCAAGTTGCTCTTCGTATTTTGATTTTGTAATATAATCTACCTTAGATAGAACGAGATAAATGATCATTGCATTGGCTACATCTTTTTCATTGCCCAACGACAAAAGGGACTCAAAATTGCCGAAACCTTAGCAGATGGCTTAGTCACAGGAGGAATATCAAACAGCTGAGCGAGTGTATCGAAGAAAATAAGGCATTTATTGTCGTAAACACGGTGCAAACTTGCTAATGCTTTTGGATAGTTTGCTGCTGACATTTGGTATGCTGTACTGTACCTAACGCTTCAAATGATCCTCACATGCAAGTTGCTCGACTGAATATTTAACATTTGAACATATTTTCTGCTTTTCTTCTACAAGAGCTTATAATGTACCATGTTCTGAAGTAGCAATCATGGCACAAGATACCGGGTGAGTGTTTAATTGTTTCCATCGACCCGCTACTAGTTCAATGTTTGCTGGGATTTTCCATTTGCTGATCGGGAGGTTATAATCTGGCTGATCTGACGTAATTGAACTTAGAAACCAAAAATCTGCACTAAACAGGTAGTTATTTACTCGAGAGTGCACTGTAGCATTGACTTCACCTTTGGCTACTAAATTTGACTTGCCTAATACTGACACAGTCAAGCTACTATTGATCCTTGAGAGCCGAAGGGTTTGTGCAAAGCTTTCTGTAATAAAATTAGCTTGAGAGCCTCCATCTAATAAAGCTCTGGCGAAATGAACCTGTCCGAACCTATCATGTACTTTGACTACAGCTGTATCAAGTATGGATTGCTAATTATCACTGGCAATGTGATTTACTTGAGCGCTAAGAACTTGCTCAGTCTGTTGACTATGGGACTGATTCTGAGTTATATACATGTGCAATAAGGTGTGATGCCATTTAGAGCAAACTCCGCACTTAGAGTGTGTGCACATTGAGTTTTTATGTCCCTGATGAAGACAGTTTATACATAACCCTTTACCTTTAGAGAATTCAAACCGTTCCAGAACAGGCATTGCTGCAAACCCTTGACAGTTGACAATACTATGGTTAGAGTTGCAATACAGACAACTCGGATCAACTGAACTTGTAGATTAGGAACAAGCAAATGATGACTTTGTGGGTTTTCTAACTGGGATCTCAGGTTTTGGTTCAACTCTGGCTCTTGAGAATTCCTCTGCAGTCAGATGTTGATATCGCCATCATAATCAAGTTGCTCTTCATATTTTGATTTTGTAAAATAATCTACCTTAGATAGAACGAGATGAATGATCATTGCATTGGCTACATCTTTTTCATTACCCAACGACAAAAGGGACTCCAAAATTGCCAAAACTTTATCAATTATTGACCTCAATGCGGATGCAGATGGCTTAGTCACAGGAGGAATGTAAAACAGCTGAGCGAGTCTATCGAAGAAAATAAGGCATTTATTGTCGTAAACACGGTGCAAACTTGCTAATGCTTTTGGATAGTTTGCTGCTGACATTTGGTATGCTATACCTAACGCTTCATCTGATAGACATGAAATTAAATGATTAAATTTTTCAATGTCCGAGATTGAATTATCTGAATCTACCAAACTTTCAAATAAACTGATAAATTGCTTAAATTCAGCATGCTTCCCACTAAATGTAGGTAATTTCAGTTTTGGTAAATTTGAATAGTGGTTAATATAACTTGGCGCATTTTGGGTTTGTGATTTATTATCACTTAGAGTTAGAGCTGACATAAATAATGCTTTAGTTGTTACACAAATTTCTTCTAAACCGGATCGATTATCATATCAATCAATTTCTGATTGCAAACCCATTGCCTTTTGAATATAGGAATTTAATATATCTAATCGGCATTGCAGTTCAAACAGATTTTTGATATAGAGACAGATTCAAATTTATGTTTTATGCGGGAAATGTCCACTGTAACCTCGTCTAAGCGAATAAACAGCTGTGTCATCTTCATGCTGCCGTTGGGGTCATTGCCCTTTGAGCCTTTGTCGACAATAGTCGACGTCTGGTCTTTAGATTCGTTTTTACTCATGATAGAAATTTTTTATTGTATAATCCAAATTTTAAATATGTTTTCAAATAATAATAATTTGTTATGTATGGCATGCGAATCCTTATGGCGAAAACCAAGTTCTTGCAAGGATCGTATTGCCAAAAATGGAGAGCGCTAATGTGCCATAAGTCACGGTATTTAACCGAAAGACTTGCAGATCATCAGTTGGCTTTTCTCGCCACAAAACGAGTTGAAAGTTGCGATCTTTTTTCAGCCACCATTTCTTGTCTATACATTTTTTCTACATCGGCTGTCAGTGCATACCGATTCAAACGAAACCGAATTAAAGACAAAATTAGTTCCCTCTGGATAGTAGGACCCACCATAAGCATATCATTTAAGGATTTCTGTGATGTTGTCTTGCACGAGGCATCAAAAACAACTCGAAGTTTGGTGGTATTACTATCAGGCCTCAGGACACACTGATGTGGTATGAAATAATGTGGTCCTGGTGGAATCTGATTATTTGTAGCTGACATATGGCCTAACTCAAGGTACTCTTTCATAAATTGAGTGTACATTGAATGGAGAGTGGAGTCTTTAGGCACTCTACGCTCTAATGATAAAAATCGACGCTTAGCTGCATAAAATGAAGACCCCAAATCAAACGGGTCAGATTTAAATGGCAAACTAACCTCCAATCTACCCGAAGACAACTGGCGTATATATTTCTTAAAATGATCCTCACATGCAAGTTGCTCGGCTGAATATTTAACATTTGAACATATTTTCGGCATTTCTTCTATCTCCCAAAGTCTTTCTACAAGAGCTTCTAATGTACCATGTTCTGAAGTAGCAATCATGGCACAAGATACCGGGTGAGTGTTTAATTGTTTCCATCGACCCGCTACTACCCACCCTAATAATGTTTTTTGGAGTAAAGGTGCATCTTCAGATAATTTAATTTGTCCCGAACACAGCATCTCAAAGAAATGATCAACTCCAATTAGCAAGTCTATCTTCTGAGGTTTGTGGAAACGAGGATCAGCTAGTTCAATGTTTGCTGGGATTTTCCATTTGCTGATCGGGAGGTTATAATCTGGCTGATCTGACGTAATTGAACGTAAACCCAAAAATCTGCACTAAACTGGTAGTTATTTACTCGAGAGTGCACTGTAGCATTGACTTCACCTTTGGCTCCTAAATTTGACTTGCCTAATACTGACACAGTCAAGCTACTATTGGTTCTTGAGAGCCGAAGGGTTTGTACAAAGCTCTCTGTAATAAAATTAGCTTGAGAGCCTCCATCTAATAAAGCTCTGGCGAAATGAACCTGTCCGAACCTATCATGTACTTTGACTACAGCTGTAGCAAGTATGGATTGCTCATTATCACTGGCAATTAGATTTACTTGAGCGCTAAGAAGTGGCTCAGTCTGTTGACTATGGCACTGATTCTGAGCTATATACCTGTGCAATAAGGTGTGATGCGATTTAGAGCAAACTCCGCACTTAGAGTATGTGCACGTTGAGGGTTTTATGCAAACCCTTGACAGTTGACAATACTATGGTTAGAGTTGCAATACAGACAACTCGGATCAACTGAACTTGTAGATTTGGAATAGGCAAATGATGACTTTGTGGGTTTTTTAATTGGGATCTCAGGTTTTGGTTCAACTCTGGCTCTTGAGGATTCCTCTGCAGTCAGATGTTGATATCGCCTATTGAGATTTATAACGCAGTCAGACCACTTGGGCAAAACATCATAATCAAGTTGCTCTTCGTATTTTGATTTTGTAATATAATCTACCTTAGATAGAACGAGATAAATGATCATTGCATTGGCTACATCTTTTTCATTGCCCAACGACAAAAGGGACTCAAAAATTGCCGAAACCTTAGCAGATGGCTTAGTCACAGGAGGAATATCAAACAGCTGAGCGAGTGTATCGAAGAAAATAAGGCATTTATTGTCGTAAACACGGTGCAAACTTGCTAATGCTTTTGGATAGTTTGCTGCTGACATTTGGTATGCTTGTACTGTACCTAACGCTTCAAATGATCCTCACATGCAAGTTGCTCGACTGAATATTTAACATTTGAACATATTTTCTGCTTTTCTTCTACAAGAGCTTATAATGTACCATGTTCTGAAGTAGCAATCATGGCACAAGATACCGGGTGAGTGTTTAATTGTTTCCATCGACCCGCTACTACCCATCCTAATAATGTTTTTTGGAGTAAAGTTGCATCTTCAGATAATTTAATTTGTCCCGAACACAGCATCTCAAAGAAGTGATCAACTCCAATTAACAAGTCTATCTTCTGAGGCTTGTGGAAACGAGGATCAGCTAGTTCAATGTTTGCTGGGATTTTCCATTTGCTGATCGGGAGGTTATAATCTGGCTGATCTGACGTAATTGAACGTAAAACCTAAAAATCTGCACTAAACTGGTAGTTATTTACTCGAGAGTGCACTGTAGCATTGACTTCACCTTTGGCTACTAAATTTGACTTGCCTAATACTGACACAGTCAAGCTACTATTGGTTCTTGAGAGCCGAAGGGTTTGTGCAAAGCTCTCTGTAATAAAATAAGCTTGAGAGCCTCCATCTAATAAAGCGCTGGCGAAATGAACCTGTCCGAACCTATCATGTACTTTGACTACATAACCCTTTACCTTTGAAGAATTCAAACCGTTCCAGAACAGGCATTGATGCAAACCCTTGACAGTTGACAATACTATGGTTAGATTTGCAATACAGACATCTCGGATCAACTGAACTTGTAGATTTGGAACAGGCAAATGATGACTTTGTGGGTTTTTTAATTGGGATCTCAGGTTTTGGTTCAACTCTGGCTCTTGAGGATTCCTCTGCAGTCAGATGTTGATATCGCCTATTGAGATTTATAACGCAGTCAGACCACTTGGGCAAAATATCGTAATCAAGTTGCTCTTCATATTTTGATTTTGTAATCTACCTTAGATAGAACGAGATGAATGATCATTGCATTGGCTACATCTTTTTCATTGCCCAACGACAAAAGGGACTCAAAAATTGCCGAAACCTTAGCAGATGGCTTAGTCACAGGAGGAATATCAAACAGCTGAGCGAGTGTATCGAAGAAAATAAGGCATTTATTGTCGTAAACACGGTGCAAACTTGCTAATGCTTTTGGATAGTTTGCTGCTGACATTTGGTATGCTTGTACTGTACCTAACGCTTCATCTGATAGACATGAAATTAAATGATTAAATTTTTCAATGTCCGAGATTGAATTATGTGAATCTACCCAACTTTCAAATAAACTGATAAATTGCTTAAATTCAGCATGCTTCCCACTAAATGTAGGTAGTTTCAGTTTTGGTAAATTTGAATGGTGGTTAATATAACTTGGCGCATTTTGTGTTTGTGATTTATTACCACTTGGAGCTAGAGCTGACATAAATAATGCTTTAGTTGTTACACAAATTTCTTCTCGATTATCATTTTCAGGATCCACAGAATCAATTTTTGATTGCAAAGTCATTGCCTTTTTAATGTAGGAATTTAATATATCTAATCGGCATTGCAGTTCAAACTGATCTTTTGATATAGAGCCAGATTCAAATTTATGTTTTATGCGGGAAATGTCCTCTGTTACCTTGTCTAAGCGAGCAAACAGCTGTGTCAGCTTCATGCTGCCGCACTCGGGGTCATTACCCCTTGAGCCTTTTCGACAGTAGTCGACTCCTGGTCTTTAGATTCGTGACTACTCATGATAGAAATTTTTTATGTTTTCAAATAATAATAATTTATGTATTTTTATTTTTATTTGTAATATTGTTCAATGCAAAATTTTATAAGTTATATTGAGTGAACACCTTCGTCATGTTTCCCGCTTGGGTACATTTAGGACAGACAGGCTTATAGATGTTCTTAGCTCCACAGCCGTAACAGAAAATACTACGGGGTCCTACACAATCGACAAATTTGTGACCCTTGATGTCACAATTCCAACATGTTGGTATTAAAGGAGTTGAACGACGCTGAATGGCTGCGACTTCTTCTGTTCTTTCTTCAAAAATAGGTTGGTCCTCGTTATCTTCAGAACAATTAATCTCGGAAATCTGAGGACGTACAGCTCTTGGTTTAAAGAATTTCAAATTAGAATAAAATTGTTCATGTTTTCGAATTGCTGGTCTGAGCCGTGAACGATTCGGAATATTTAAATGAAGTAATTCATGTTGGAAATTTGGCTTAGCATTCCGGATCAACAGTTCAACTAGCTCACCTTCGGATGGGGAGTTCTGAAGTCTGGCAACGAGATCTTCTATGACATATTGGTAATCATCGAAAAGCTCATTTTCACCTTGGCGGCGTTTTCTTATTTGCTCCCATATATCATAATCTGTTTCCACATCTTCAAATCTTTTCCTAAATTCTTCGCAAAAGGTGTTCCAAGTGAAATTGGTGTGGGCACGGTGAAATTTCCAATACCAATCGTTGGCTTTTCCGGTAAATAACAAGTACAAGTGGTCACAAAGTAATTCGTAGTCATTGTTCAGATTCTGCCTAGTTAAAGCACGAACTCGATAAATGAACTCTTCCATTCTCATACAATTTCTAGAGCCATCAAACTTGATGTGCCAACTTTGTAAAATATTTGGGATTTTTTCTGGAGATACACGAGAATTTACGCTTCCATTTAGAACGCTATTTCTTGGTGATACACCAGGTAAAACTGATTGGTTCATTTGAGATCTATCGTTGTTTCTACATGCTTGATTATTATCGTTGAATATGTCTGGTGGTCTTAAGTCTGTTCTTTGATTAATTTTTAACAAAGCTAATTGTTCTTGTATGGTCGTCTCAATTGATTTATTCAAATATGAGGTTAGATTTTCGACCATCGTTGCTTGATGTGCACTAATTGTAGATTGAACAAAGTTTGCAATATCTACAGGAGTTTTAAGAGACAAGTTAAAGTTTGTTTGTGTTGGTTCTGCTAGAACATAATCTAATCTACCACGAGTATTTGATCTAGTGGTCATCTTAGATTTGGGAATAGTACCGGGGGCTCGACCTGCTTTACGGCCTCTCGTGGGCTGCGAATTGCTTATACTACGAATTGAATCATTCCTGCTACCAGGTCTTTCTGAATCTTGTAGTTCGGCAAAAAGGGTATTATTCGAAAATCGTAATGCCATTTGTGTACAATCACTAGAACAAGTGGGACATAAAGTGTTTGATTTAAGATGTTCAGTGATGCAGTCTTTATGAAAGTTATGTAAACATGATGTTTTTGCTATTAGATGTGTGGCAGTCATTACTTCATTGCAAATCCCACAAAAAGGGTCTGCTGTAGCTAAAGCCGCCACAATGTCATCATTGCTATGTCTTACCGACATTTTGATAATACAATTTCCAAAATCAATTCAGGAGTAAATAGAATATTATTTACCACAAAATGTCTAAATATACGAATTTAAATTTTTTTATTTCATGCAAAAAAATAGGTCTATCTTTCTCTTCTCTTCAACAACACAAAATAATGATAAATAATTTCCAGTAACACTTGCTATTTCAATTTAATAAGTATGTAAAACTGTTGCAGATTCCTTCGAAATATTGGACAAAATCCGTACAATAAAACAGAGTTTTGTAATCCAAATATATACGAAGTGAATTTTTAATTTAAATTTCATATAAATTCCTCAGAATTGTCTAGTCTCATCCTGGTCGTCCAATCCCATTTAAAGAATTGCAAACGCAAAATCCAAGGACAGATTTAGAACTTTTCTTTAAAAAAAAAACTATATGAAATAATTATGTAACCAAAACAAAATTTGCTGAGTGATGTAAAGTCTAGCCGAGAAGTAGAGCGACGCAAAATTTCTTCTGGGAAACTGAAAATAGTTTAAAATCATTATTTTAAACTAACTAGTTTATTCCTTTTTAAGCTATTTCGGCCTCATACGTTGGGCGCCATTTATATGTGTAGTGTACAGCCTAGTATATTTTGATGGCTTTCAAGCTCAGGCTAAGGTGACTGATAGAAGCCTGAGCCCGTGGAGTTTTGGGTCCGGAGGATGTGCACTCTTGCTTTGCTCGGTCTAAGCTCGCCGGATTGGTCGGGGTTTTCCAGGCCAAACTCCCTAGTACATACTACGTCATACAATATAAGTGCACGGTTTAACTAGCATAGTGATAATATTTACAAGAATGACAAAATCGGTGCCGACACACCTTTTCAAATGAATACTGGAATTATTCATCATCAGGGAACTAGATGTTGTTGTCCCTCGTCTCTGCCCACCCTACCATGGCAAAGTATCTGGCATTGCCCCTAATATTCAAAGAATACGATAATTAAGTTACTTCATGTTGTCTCAGCGAAGATCCAGATAGACCCATAACAATGTTTAGTTATCCATATTCAATTCTATTTTTTTTTTTTCATATAAATTCATTTACAATTTTTAAATACATTATTCCTTTCTGTGAGAGGAAGTAAATCAAAATAAATGCGGTTAACATACAATTACTGCTTAAAGAAAGTAGGCCTTAGGCTGAGACAAACACGTGGCATTTATATATATACTAATTAATCATCAAACTACTGTGTAGACTCACTCATTTTTGAATTTTACTTTTATACATTTTTTTAATCCGCAACTCTCTCGAACGATGGGCCCATTGTACGGTTGTTGGGTAAAGTTGGAAGCTGTATTAAAGATACTCAGAAGAAATTAGATATATATGCCTACCATGTGTACATGCTCGTCCAATCAAAATCAAATTAATCGGCCATAAAATAGAGATTCATATATAAGAAGATTACGTTACTTAAGCTAGTTGTAATATAAATTTAATTTAGATTTATAAAGATTTCATTTCATTGAATCCATTTAAATTTGCATATATAGTAAGAACGGTTTGAATAACTTTAACTCATTGAAGTTGATTGAAACAATTTTAATTTAATTTATATTTTTGCTCTCGAGTTATAGAACTCATCAGCTGTGCTAATTTTAATTAATTTCTGGTTGTGCGTGCGGGTGTGACTTTCGCTTAGGCAGTTTGAGAACCATAGGTGACTTTAAAACTGTGCCTTGGAAAACAGTTACACTTCGCGCGTTCTCTTGCAACCAAAGATGAAATTGGGTTTGGAGCCGAAAACTGGGTGATTATGAAAATTGTTGCACCAGCATCGTACACAGAAATGTCATGACTTATCTTATACACTGATCAGATATTATCTAAGATCAGGCCCACACAACAGAACCAGTGAGAACTTTTATCCACCTATGACCTTGTCTGGATTTAACCAAGGTCGGCCGAGGTGGTTCGTCAGCCAGTGGGCTCCAGATCAGTTGAAGAAAGCGTGGCCAGGCCTTCTAGACTTCAAAAGAAATACCGCCTGCCACACGGCTGAAAGAAAATCTTCCACTTTAGCGAGTTGCACAATTATAGCACTTGAAAAATATCACCTTTTGAAGAATAAAACACTACTGGCACAATTATTGGAATTAATCCGATTTCTTCGGTCGCGCCAGAAAATTGCTGGTGATATAACCAGGTTCAGATTGCAGCGTAAGCTGTATTTGCTTTTTTTTTTTATATATTAAGACTTTTTATTTAAATTTATCAGATCACAAAAGACAATGCGTCTGTTTAACAAAAGAGCCGATCAGAAAGTGCGAGATAGATGAGGTAAAAAGCTCTTTTTATAACTTCGAAAAAAAAGCTTTAAGCTGGAGTTACGGTTGAATCATACGATCAGCCAAATCGCGTGGGCGGCTTAAGAGAGATAAGAGATAAGCTTTATGCTGTGCTAACCGAGTTCAGAGAGATAAGAGATAAGCTTTATGCTGTGCTAACCGAGTTCAGTGCAAAAAGAGATAAGCTTTATGCTGTGCTAACCGAGTTCAGTGCAAAAAGAGGGGCAATTTCGAATTTCGAATTTATATTCGAAAGCATTCTGCTTGGGATACTACAGCGCAGATAATGGAACAAGACCTGTTCGAAGATGCATTATCTGAAGACCATTATATCTTTTTGCTTACTTGTATGTCTTTTAAGTGGAATACTCCGAGACGTTTCTCTTTCTCGTCTACTAACTCGTAATAATACGGGCTTCGTTTTTTTCTTTACCGACGCTGAAATAAACACAGGTGCGAGTTTTGAACTAAACTTTTTAATAGCATTACTCTGTGTGAAATTTCTAGCATATACTTTATCTCCTTCGTTTAATTGAGCTTGTCGACAACGTAAATTATATCTATTTGCATTTTCCTGATGTACTCGATCTATGGTTTCTTTGGCTATTTGTCGGGCCACTTTCAGATTGTCAGTTCTCTCTAATCGAGTGTCATCTTCCAACAAATCTAAGCGGCGTAACAATTCGTAATCTTGACCGTTTAGAATCATATTCTGGCCGAAGGTCAGAAAATAAGGTGAATATCCGGTACTTCTATGAAGAGTAGCTCTTAGTGGCACTAATGGCATTCAAATTCAAGTCCCAATTCGAGTGTTCAGTCCCAATGTAAGCTCGTATTGCCGCCAATACCGATCGATTTAATCGCTCACTGGCATTAGCCTGCGGTGAATAAATCGCGGTGCATTTATGGAAAACACCAAAAGTATCAAGGAATTTCCGGAAATGGCTGGATTTAAACTGCGAGCCATTGTCTGTTAAGACTGTTTCGGGCACCCCAAAAGTATAGAAAATTGATTGTTCTAAATATTCACAAATCTTAGGTGCTGTAAACTTTTTTTAAAGGGCATAGAAAATGAAACTTTGTGTTATGGTCAACTATTATCAACAAACCAATATTGCCACTTTTCGAACGCGGATAAGGTCCTAAAAGATCAATATACAATTTCTGAAAGGGTCGTTCCGAAGTGAGTGGTCTGCCCATCGGTGGTTTTAGGACTGTGTTTGGACTCTTGGTAGTTCTACAGACATCACATTCTGATATGTATTGCCGAATTTCGCTGACCATACGCGGCCAAAAGAAATGTCTTTTATTTTGTCAACAGTCTTACTCATTCCACAGTGTGCAGAACTTGGCATATTATGTGCTTGATTAAGTACATCTTCCACTAAGCCAGAGGGTACCCAAAGCTTCCATGAAAAATCTTCTTGACTCGGGTCGCCAGATGCGAATTGAGTCCTCTTATACACATAATTGTCAAAAACTTTTAAATCAGGTGTTTTCGACTGATTTAATTTAATCTTTTCAATAAGAGATTGATATTCAGGCGAATTGAATTCTTTTGATTCTAAATCAATTGTTGGACCTTCTTTAAAAAAGGTTATGGATTCGATTGTAGGTTCATCTCTACGTGACAAGGTGTCAGCCACAACATTTTGCGAACCGCTTCTATGTAAAATGTCAAAAGTAAATGATCGTAACTTCATTGACCATCTGGCTAATCTGCCAGATAAATCTTTTTGCCGCATGAGCCATTGAAGAGACGCATGATCGGTTATGACGAGGAATTCCTGTCCTTCAATATAAGAACGAAACTTTTTATACCTTTTATAACCGCTAAACATTCTAGCTCCGTAACTGAATAGTTACGCTGTGCTTTAGATAATTTTTCGGACATATATGCTATTGGTAATTCGACTCCGTCTCGTTTTTGCGCTAATACACAACCGATTCCATAGGTGATAGCGTCACAAAGACAAATGGTTCAGAAAAATTAGGAGTTATTAGAATGGGTGCGACTGTTAAACAGGATTTCAATTTTTCGAAGGATTCCTGGGCGTGCTCATTCCATGTAAAACCTTTTTTCTGTTTTAACAATTCGGTCAGGCCAAAACTAACTGTGGCGTAATTATCCACAAACCGCCTATACCATCCCGCTAAACCTAAAAATCTACGCAATTGCTTAATTGTGGTTGGAACTGGAAAGTCGGTTATGGCTTTTATTTTATCTGGGTTGGTTTTTTATTTGTCCGTTGCCTATTGTAAACCCGAGATATGAAATTTCCTTCATGCAAAAATTTGATTTACCAACATTAATGGTCGGATTAGCCTTCCTCAAGCACAGGGCGATTTCCTGAAGAAGAACTAAATGCGAATTAAAATCATCAGATAGAACCAGGAGATCGTCAAGATAAACGAACACACGTGTTCTTAGATGCGGTAGAATGACTGTATCCATCAAGCGACATAGAGTTTCAGCGGCATTACATAAACCGAATGGCATCATTTTGTACTGATATAGCGGTCTGTTCGGTATAGTAAAAGCCGTATATTGTCGTGCTTTCTCCTCTAAGGGTATCTGCCAGTACGCATGTTTCATATCTAGACCAGTGATGAAACGTGCAGGTGGTAATCTACTTAAAATTCCGTCGATATGAGGGAGTGGATACGCGTCACGTTTTGTAACTTTATTCACCTCTCTCGAATCGAGACATAGACGGTATTTTTCGCCTTTCTTCACTAAGACACAATTACTACTCCACGGGCTAGTGGATTCTTCTACGACGTCGAGTGCCAGCATATTATCAACCTCAGCGAACATTATTTTTTCTATGGCTGGTGAAACAGGCCAATGCCGCTGTTTAACGGGACTTGCTGTACCTACGTCGATAGCATGTGTTGTTAATCTAGTTCTCCCTAAACCTTCTGCAGCAAAAGATGGAAATGTTGCCATTACAGTTTGGAGGCGTTGTTTTTGCTCAGGTGTTAAAATATGTAATTTCGGAGTATCTTCATTTTCCTCGGACGTTCCTATATCTAATTCGGAAATTAAAGGGGAATCCGAAATTGTATTAGCCAAACCAGCTTTCTTCCAAAATCCATTCCTAGTATAATATTTTGTTTAATTTCAGGGATTATAAATATTTCTAATTCAAAAATTTTATTATTATATTTAATTGGTATTGATATTTTTCCTACTACTTTGCTTTCGGTTCCGTTTGCGGTTTTATGACTCCTGAACACTTGCGAGTCTTATAATTGGACAAAAGCTCTTGAGCTGCCGAACTGCCACTGCAACTTATTGTAGCGCCGGAATCCAATAATGCAACATACTCTTTTTCGTCAATGTGTACATTGGTGTAAATTCTATTATCAGACTCTAAAAATATAGCACTAATAATTTTTTTCCGATCATTCTGGATTCGTTTCCAGAAATTACGTAACCGTTTGGTTGACCTTTTGGGTTCTATTAATAGTTGGGTACTAGTATCTATTTCATTAAAAAATCTTTTCTCGAAGAGAGTTATATTTTTCTATTCTTTTATGTAAGGGAATAAAAGAATAATGAATTTGATTTTCTGGACTGAGCTGGGTTGTTTGTGTTTCAGCATCGCGAATTATATGATTGTTTATTAATTCGGATGCTGAGTTTTCCGAAGTCATAATTTGAATTGTTATGGATGTGTCTGGCTGTTGCGGCTGGACACATCCTTCGTCATGTTTCCCGCTTGGGTACATTTAGGACAGACAGGCTTATAGATGTTCTTAGCTCCACAGCCGTAACAGAAAATACTACGGGGTCCTACACAATCGACAAATTTGTGACCCTTGATGTCACAATTCCAACATGTTGGTATTAAAGGAGTTGAACGACGCTGAATGGCTGCGACTTCTTCTGTTCTTTCTTCAAAAATAGGTTGGTCCTCGTTATCTTCAGAACAATTAATCTCGGAAATCTGAGGACGTATAGCTCTTGGTTTAAAGAATTTCAAATTAGAATAAAATTGTTCATGTTTTCGAATTGCTTGTCTGAGCCGTGAACGATTCGGAATATTTAAATGAAGTAATTCATGTTGAAAATTTGGCTTAGCATTCCGGATCAACAGTTCAACTAGCTCATCTTCGGATGGGGAGTTCTGAAGTCTGGCAACGAGATCTTCTATGACATATTGGTAATCATCGAAAAGCTCATTTTCACCTTGGCGGCGTTTTCTTATTTGCTCCCATATATCATAATCTGTTTCCACATCTTCAAATCTTTTCCTAAATTCTTCGCAAAAGGTGTTCCAAGTGAAATTGGTGTGGGCACGGTGAAATTTCCAATACCAATCGTTGGCTTTTCCGGTAAATAACAAGTACAAGTGGTCACAAAGTAATTCGTAGTCATTGTTCAGATTCTGCCTAGTTAAAGCACGAACTCGATAAATGAACTCTTCCATTCTCATACAATTTCTAGAGCCATCAAACTTGATGTGCCAACTTTGTAAAATATTTGGGACTTTTTCTGGAGATACACGAGAATTTACGCTTCCATTTAGAACGCTATTTCTTGGTGATACACCAGGTAAAACTGATTGGTTCATTTGAGATCTATCGTTGTTTCTACATGCTTGATTATTATCGTTGAATATGTCTGGTGGTCTTAAGTCTGTTCTTTGATTAATTTTTAACAAAGCTAATTGTTCTTGTATGGTCGTCTCAATTGATTTATTCAAATATGAGGTTAGATTTTCGACCATCGTTGCTTGATGTGCACTAATTGTAGATTGAACAAAGTTTGCAATATCTACAGGAGTTTTAAGAGACAAGTTAAAGTTTGTTTGTGTTGGTTCTGCTAGAACATAATCTAATCTACCACGAGTATTTGATCTAGTGGTCATCTTAGATTTGGGAATAGTACCCGGGGGCTCGACCTGCTTTATGGCCTCTCGTGGGCTGCGAATTGCTTATACTACGAATTGAATCATTCCTGCTACCAGGTCTTTCTGAATCTTGTAGTTCGGCAAAAGGGTATTATTCGAAAATCGTAATGCCATTTGTGTACAATCACTAGAACAAGTGGGACATAAAGTGTTTGATTTAAGATGTTCAGTGATGCAGTCTTTATGAAAGTTATGTAAACATGATGTTTTTGCTATTAGATGTGTGGCAGTCATTACTTCATTGCAAATCCCACAAAAAGGGTCTGCTGTAGCTAAAGCCGCCACAATGTCATCATTGCTATGTCTTACCGACATTTTGATAATACAATTTCCAAAATCAATTCAGGAGTAAATAGAATATTATTTACCACAAAATGTCTAAATATACGAATTTAAATTTTTTTATTTCATGCAAAAAATAGGTCTATCTTTCTCTTCTCTTCAACAACACAAAATAATGATAAATAATTTCCAGTAACACTTGCTATTTCAATTTAATAAGTATGTAAAACTGTTGCAGATTCCTTCGAAATATTGGACAAAATCCGTACAATAAAACAGAGTTTTGTAATCCAAATATATACGAAGTGAATTTTAATTTAAATTTCATATAAATTCCTCAGAATTGTCTAGTCTCATCCTGGTCGTCCAATCCCATTTAAAGAATTGCAAACGCAAAATCCAAGGACAGATTTAGAACTTTTCTTTAAAAAAAACTATATGAAATAATTATGTAACCAAAACAAAATTTGCTGAGTGATGTAAAAGTCTAGCCGAGAAGTAGAGCGACGCAAAATTTCTTCTGGGAAACTGAAAATAGTTTAAAATCATTATTTTAAACTAACTAGCAACTGAAAATAGTTTAAAATCATTATTTTAAACTAACTAGTTTATTCCTTTTTAAGCTATTTCGGCCTCATACGTTGGGCGCCATTTATATGTGTAGTGTACAGCCTAGTATATTTTGATGGCTTTCAAGCTCAGGCTAAGGTGACTGATAGAAGCCTGAGCCCGTGGAGTTTTGGGTCCGGAGGATGTGCACTCTTGCTTTGCTCGGTCTAAGCTCGCCGGATTGGTCGGGGTTTTCCAGGCCAAACTCCCTAGTACATACTACGTCATACAATATAAGTGCACGGTTTAACTAGCATAGTGATAATATTTACAAGAATGACAAAATCGGTGCCGACACACCTTTTCAAATGAATACTGGAATTATTCATCAGAGGGAACTAGATGTTGTTGTCCCTCGTCTCTGCCCACCCTACCATGGCAAAGTATCTGGCATTGCCCCTAATATTCAAAGAATACGATAATTAAGTTACTTCATGTTGTCTCAGCGAAGATCCAGATAGACCCATAACAATGTTTAGTTATCCATATTCAATTCTTTTTTTTTTTTCATATAAATTCATTTACAATTTTTAAATACATTATTCCTTTCTGTGAGAGGAAGTAAATCAAAATAAATGCGGTTAACATACAATTACTGCTTAAAGAAAGTAGGCCTTAGGCTGAGACAAACACGTGGCATTTATATATATACTAATTAATCATCAAACTACTGTGTAGACTCACTCATTTTTGAATTTTACTTTTATACATTTTTTTAATCCGCAACTCCTCTCGAACGATGGGCCCATTGTACGGTTGTTGGGTAAAGTTGGAAGCTGTATTAAAGATACTCAGAAGAAATTAGATATATATGCCTACCATGTGTACATGCTCGTCCAATCAAAATCAAATTAATCGGCCATAAAATAGAGATTCATATATAAGAAGATTACGTTACTTAAGCTAGTTGTAATATAAATTTAATTTAGATTTATAAAGATTTCATTTCATTGAATCCATTTAAATTTGCATATATAGTAAGAACGGTTTGAATAACTTTAACTCATTGAAGTTGATTGAAACAATTTTAATTTAATTTATATTTTTGCTCTCGAGTTATAGAACTCATCAGCTGTGCTAATTTTAATTAATTTCTGGTTGTGCGTGCGGGTGTGACTTTCGCTTAGGCAGTTTGAGAACCATAGGTGACTTTAAAACTGTGCCTTGGAAAACAGTTACACTTCGCGCGTTCTCTTGCAACCAAAGATGAAATTGGGTTTGGAGCCGAAAACTGGGTGATTATGAAAATTGTTGCACCAGCATCGTACACAGAAATGTCATGACTTATCTTATACACTGATCAGATATTATCTAAGATCAGGCCCACACAACAGAACCAGTGAGAACTTTTATCGACCTATGACCTTGTCTGGATTTAACCAAGGTCGGCCGAGGTGGTTCGTCAGCCAGTGGGCTCCAGATCAGTTGAAGAAAGCGTGGCCAGGCCTTCTAGACTTCAAAAGAAATACCGCCTGCCACACGGCTGAAAGAAAATCTTCACTTTAGCGAGTTGCACAATTATAGCACTTGAAAAATATCACCTTTTGAAGAATAAAACACTACTGGCACAATTATTGGAATTAATCCGATTTCTTCGGTCGCGCCAGAAAATTGCTGGTGATATAACCAGGTTCAGATTGCAGCGTAAGCTGTATTTGCTTTTTTTTATATATTAAGACTTTTTATTTAAATTTATCAGATCACAAAGACAATGCGTCTGTTTAACAAAAGAGCCGATCAGAAAGTGCGAGATAGATGAGGTAAAAGCTCTTTTTTATAACTTCGAAAAAAAAGCTTTAAGCTGGAGTTACGGTTGAATCATACGATCAGCCAAATCGCGTGGGCGGCTTAAGAGAGATAAGAGATAAGCTTTATGCTGTGCTAACCGAGTTCAGAGAGATAAGAGATAAGCTTTATGCTGTGCTAACCGAGTTCAGTGCAAAAAGAGATAAGCTTTATGCTGTGCTAACCGAGTTCAGTGCAAAAAGAGGGGCAATTTCGAATTTCGAATTTATATTCGAAAGCATTCTGCTTGGGATACTACAAAATTCAACAATCTGGCAACGATCACCTAATGTGCGAAGCTGGCAACACTGAAGAAATCGCTCACGGTACAAGTTCATTTGTGAACAATACGTTGGATGCTGTTCGTTTTTGCAAAGCAAACGCAATTAATAATAGCAATGTTGATTTCAACACTGCCAAGGAGTTTATACCTGAATATGATGGAGAAAAAAATGTAAATGAGTGGTTGACAGTGGCTAAAAATGTGCGAGCGGTATTCAATATCAGTGACGATATTATGCGCCCGCTTATTTGTGCTCGTGCCAAAGGAAAAGCAAACTATTGGCTGTTGTCACAACCCTCACTGTTGTCAGGAGACATAGATGACATTTTTTCACAAATGCAAATCAGATTCGGAACGAACGGCAATCTTGTAAAGCTACGTCAAAGCTTAGAAAAACGTAAATGGCTCAATGACAAAGTGTTTGCAAGCTATTATTATGACAAACGGATGTTGGCAAACAAGTTAAATATTACCGATGACGAAATGGTGCTGTATATTCTGGAGGGTATACCGAATGTTGAACTCAGAAACCAAGGCAAGCTACAACGTTTTGCTACACCAGCTGCAGTTCTTGATGCGTTCCGTGATATTGAGATGCCACGTCCTACTGGGGGGAAAAGTCACTCTGGAGCTGTACCAAAGACTTCGACCCCGGACCAGAGGGTTGTTAAATGTTTTAACTGCAATTGTTCGGGACATATAGCTGCAGAGTGCCGAAAGCCGAAACGTCCAGATGGAGCGTGCTATGGTGCGGCAAAGTGGGACATTTGGCTAGAGAATGTTCACTATACAAGAAGACAACACCAAAGGACAATTATGTAAGATACTTTGATATAAGTTTCTGTGATGCAAATAATTGTAAGTCAAATTTTGTCTCCATAGGGTGCCTCTTAGATTCAGGGAGTCCGATAACAATTTTAAGAAGATCTACAATTCCTAAAGAATTACAGTTAAGCCACAATGAATCGGCAAATACTTATTTTGGTATTAATGAAAGTAAATTGAACGTACTTGGAAAATTACTTGTTTATTTAAAAATTTAAATAAAGTTATAACTATCGAATCTTTTGTTGTGAGTAATGAATCCATAAGGCACCCAGTGGTTTTAGGCAGAGACTTTTTAAATATGAGTAATTATAAGTTAATTCAGGTTGATGAGAATATAAGCAATGAAGATGTGCAAAGTAAAAGTAATGTAAAAGAACAAAGACAAAGCAACGTGAATGAAATTAAAAGTAAAGACAAATTAAAAGACATGCAAAGCAAAGAACAGTTAGAAGAGGAGCAAAGTAAAAGTAATGTAAAAGAACAAAGACAAAGCAACGTGAATGAAATTAAAAGTAAAGACAAATTAAAAGACATGCAAAGTAAAGAAAAGTTAGAAGATGTACAAAGTAAAGGAAATGTAAAAGAACAAAGACAAAGTAAAGACAAAGACATGCAAAGTAAAGAAAAGTTAGAAGATGTACAAAGTAAAGGAAATGTAAAAGAACAAAGACAAAACAACGTGAATGAAATTATAAGTAAAGGCAAATTAAATGACATACAAGGTAGAGAACAATTAGCTAATATGCAAAGCAAAAGTAGTGCAGAAAGTCGAAGACATAACAATATAGGAGAGACTCAGACTAAAGATAAAGTAAATAAAATGCAATTTCGAGAAAAGACAGACAATGTAAACGAAATGCTTAGTGGAAACGTTGAAGCAGAAAGTTTCGAAACGCAAATGTTGCTGATCGATGTAGACTGTGAAAATAGAAAAGAATACAAGGTGGGAGAAGAGATAAATAATGTGAACACGAAGAGATTAGAGAATCTGTTTGAGAATATTATGTTAAACCTATTAGGCCAGTTGAACCCAAAATTAAAAGGTATATGAAAATTATTGTTGATAGCGAAAAACCGTTTCGATGCCCCCTCGACGACTATCGTACGCTGAAAAGGCAGAGGTACAAAGGATACTAGATGAGAATATAGCTAAAGGATATATACGTCCAAGTGAGTCAGAATATGTTTCGCCGATAGTACTTGTTAAAAAGAAGACAGGGAATTAAGAATGTGTGTAGATTACCGCCGTTTAAATAAAGTTACATCAAAAGATAGTTACCCTGTTTTTCACTGATAGATGATTTGTTAGATAGGTTAGTAAATAAAAAGTTATTTTCAAAGTTAGATTTAAAGAGTGGCTTTAACCATGTTTTTATGGATAGTGATTCTACAAAGTATACGTCATTTATAACACCGTTAGGACAATTCGAATATCTTCGAATGCCGTTCGGGTTGACAAACGCTCCTTCTACGTTTCAAAGATTTATAAATAAAATATTCGAAGATATGGTACGAGAAGGCAAAGTTATCATATATCTTGATGATATAATGATTGCTACAGAAGGACTAGAGGAACATTTTAATATCTTGAAAGAAGTTTTTCAATGCTTAGTAGAAAATAAATTAGAACCTAGACAAGACAAGTGTGAGTTTTTGAAGTCGTTTATAGATTATTTAGGCTACACAGTAACAGGAGAAGGTATAAAAGCAAATGAGTCAGGTATAGAAGCCGTTAAATCGTTTCCGGTGCCAACCAAGGTTCACGAAGTACAAAGTTATATTGGTCTATGCTCATATTTTAGAAGATTCATTCAGGATTTCGCTCTAGTGGCAAAACCATTATATGACCTTACAAGAAAAGATAAAAAATTCATGTTCGGAGAACAAGAGTTAAGAGCTTTCAATATGCTAAAAGAAAAACTAGTAGAAGCAGCAATATTAGCAATATATGATCCGAAAGATGAGACCGAACTGCATTGTGATGCAAGCTCGCTAGGGTACGGTGCAATATTGTTACAACGAAAGAATGATGCGAAGTTACACCCAATTTTTTACTTTTCAAAACGGACGACAGAAGTTGAGTCAAGGTATCACAGCTTCGAGTTAGAAACACTTGCAATAATCAACGCGTTGAAAAGGTTTCGAGTTTATTTACAAGGCATTAACTTTAAAATAGTAACAGATTGCAATTCGCTTACGTTAACTTTAAACAAAAAGAATTAAATCCACGAATTGCAAGGTGGGCTCTCGAACTACAAAATTATGATTACACTCTTGAACATAGGTCAGGGAAAAGAATGTAGCATGTGGATGCATTAAGTAGAAGTAATAGTATAATGATAATAGAAACAAACACGTTTGAAGAAAACTTAATAATATGCCAGGGAAAGGATCCAAATATAAGAAATATAAAGAATAAATTGTCTGAACAGGAAAGTGAATATTATGAAATGCGCAATGGTGTCGTTTATAGAAAAAAAAGTCAGAGATTAATGTTTTATGTGCCAATGTCGATGGAAACCAATGTGTTTTTCGAATATCATGATGAGATGGGACATGTAGGTGTTGACAAAGTGGTGGACTCGATTACGAAAACTTATTGGATTCCGAACGTACGAAAAAAGTAACAAATCACATTAACAATTGTCTCAAGTGTATTGTGTTTTCTAATAAGTCGGGTAGAGTAGAGGGGTTTTTACACTCGATTCCAAAAGGCAGTGATCCATTTGAAGTATTACATGTTGACCACTATGGACCCATCAATAGTAAAGATACGAAAAGAGACATATACTGGTAGTAATAGATGCATGTACGAAGTTTGTTAAACTATACCCAACCAAAACGACAAGTTCAAAGGAAGCAATTGAAGCTTTAAATAACTATTTTATTGCATATAGTAGGCCCAAAAATTTAATATCTGATCGAGGCAGTTGTTTCACTTCTAACGAGTTCGAAGACTTTCTAAAAGAAAATAACGTTAACCACATTAAAGTAGCTACAGCGTCTCCACAAGCTAATGGACAAGTAGAAAGAGTAAATAGAGATTTAGGTCCGATGATGGCTAAAATAATAGATACAGAAAATAACGAGGCGTGGCATAAAGTTCTATACAAAGTGGAATATACTATGAACAATACAAGAAATAGAAGTACAAATGAATGTCCAAGCGTAATGCTTTTGGGGTAAAACAGAAAGGAAATAGTGTCGATAGTCTGAAAGAAAACGTCATAGATCCAAATAACCAAACGATAAGGGACTTAGAAGAAATTAGACGAAATACGCAGAAAAGCCAAGAAAAGGCTCAAGCATATAATAATACCTATGTAAATGCAAAACGCCAAAAACCTAAAGTCTTTGCGGTAGGCGATTATGTAGTAGTTAAAAATTTTAATTCCTTGCTAGGCGCATCTAGTAAACTTATACCAAAATTTAAAGGACCATACGTAGTGTCAAAAGTCTTAGACAATGATCGATACTTAATTGAAGACGTGGAAAATTTTCAACAGTCACAAATACCGTATTCAGGATTATGGGCTATACATAATCTTAAACAATGGATCAATTCAAAAAGTGTTGCAATGTCTGAAAATGAACTAAGTGAAGAAAGTGATGAGTACAACGAAGAAAATATCGATATAACTCCAAAAAATTATGTAAATAAAGAAGGTGATAATGTAAATTCAAATGATAATATTAATGTAGAAAAAGATAAAAATAAACTTGTAAACAATAGAATTATAAATAAGTATGGTCAAAGCAATATTGTAACAAGAAGCAAATCAACGAGTATCAGGAGATCCTCAATGTCAGAACGGCCGAGTTGTAGTAATATGTTGTACGTGTAGTTATAATTAGTGTGTAAGACTCTGTGTAATTGTATATATCGTTTATCGATCATGGCTCAACGCCATCTATTGTAAGTATTGTAAGTTAAACAGTTGTAGTTCACTTAGCGCCCTCTAGCAAGAACAAGAGGAGTAGAGAGAGAAGAGAAGCGACGCACTTCACTTTTCCTTGAAACGCAGAATTGTACGGACGCGAATGGTGAAATTAAAATAAATGAAACGCATAAAAATAAACTGAAAAAGGCTATCCGACTACTCTATCTACTAAACTAGTAACTGAGAAGAAAATGAAATACCAAGAAGACCACCCATCCAAATCCCCTCGCTAGAAAACTAATCCGAGTATGCAGTCAAAGCCGGCTGCACCGCAACGACCTCTCAGCCCAGCAATAAACTTATTAGGGCATTAATCTCAAACACTATCTCTAAGTGAAAGTTAACTAAGCAAGATTAAGATTTGAATACTTATTGTTAGTATCTTAAAACAAAGGAAAGATTCAATAAATGATAGAAAGCCAAAAAAAAAAAAAAAAAAATGCCGAGGGTAGCCGTTTTTCATCGATTTTTATATAACTTCTATGTTAGCTATCCGATTGCAAATTTATGAAAATAATTTGGGCTTTGAGAGTTATTGTATTACACATGGAATTTGATTTTTGTCGATTAACGGAGAAAATTAGAGCATGATCAAATTCAAAAAAAAAAAAATAATTTGCGATCAATATTAACACATATTGTGTAACCCAAGCTCTTATAGTCTCTGAGATATAAGTGTCCACACAGACAGCTGGCACAAGTATATTATAAAACAATGGGAATGTGTACAATATATACGTGTACATAATTTACGGTAGCTGATTGCTTTTCAGTAAACCCCGATGGAAGCTTTGGCCCTATTATAAAGTAATGTATGCTTTCCTTCCTCAAGCGAATCCGACCATCTTTACGTTTCTTTCCTCGCAAACTGTTTTTCTTGTTGAAAGAGTGGAGTGATACCAAAAGAATTGGTGCAACATTTTGTTATCTGGAAAGTGTTTTTTTGCTATTTTATCAAAATAAGTCGGCCAAGTTCGACTGTAGAATTTGTTACTCATTTTTTGATTCATTTAGTCTATTTTCTTCTTTTGCTTTGCAGCATGGTATGCCACTTCTCTTCCTGAACAGGAGGATCTTATTGGTGAATGGAATGATAAACTCACTGATTTTCAAAAAATTTGTGTCGTTCGATCTCTCAGACCAGATAGAATAGGATTCTGTTTGACTCAGTTTATTATCAATAAATTAGGTCCACGTTTTGTTGAGCCTCCAGTTCTTGATGTTAAAGCAGCATATGACGAATCAATTGCTCAAACACCCTTAATGTTTGTTCTATCACCAGGCATTGATCCTATGCAATCATTATTAGCACTAGCAGAAACGAGCAAAGTGGCGTCAAAAATGTTCTCAGTAAGTTTGGGACAAGGTCAAGCGCCTGTGGCTACTAAACTTATAATGGATGGAATAAAAGACGGACATTGGGTATTTTTGGCAAATTGTCATTTATCATTAAGCTGGATGCCAACACTCGATAAAATGATAGCTACTATGCAGACAATTAAGTTACACAAAAAATTTCGACTTTGGTTAAGCTCAAGTCCCCATCCTGACTTTCCTTTGTCTATATTAGAAACGAGCATTAAAATGACGACAGAGCCCCCAAGAGGGATAAAAGCAAATATGAAAAGGCTTTATAATAATATTAATGCACAAAATATGGAAACATGTAAAGAGGCAAATAAATATAAAAAACTTCTATTTTCATTGTGCTTTTTCCATACTATCCTTCTAGAGCGCAAAAAGTTTCAACAATTAGGCTGGAATGTCATATACAGTTTTAATGATTCAGATTTTGAAGTGTCTGAAGTTTTGTTACTATTATATTTGAATGAGTATGAAGATACTCCATTTGGTGCTTTGAAATATATAATAGCAGGTGTGAATTATGGTGGTCATGTGACTGATGATTGGGATCAAAAAGTTTTGTCTACTTATATCAATCAGTATTTTAATGAGCAAGCGATAAAATCACGCAAGTTTCGGTAAGTGTTCAATGTATAAATAAAATAAAACTCATAATCCTCAATATGCGCGACTAACTATTACTATCCATCGGTTCGTAAAAATTAATATTTTATTTCATAGCTTCATTCAAAACTTTCAAGTGGTAAATTTTACTTTATTAGATATCTTCAGCGCATAGATTGAGAAATATTAATATATAGTGATAAATTCATTCTTCATACTGTAGTAATATGTAGTACGTGTAGTTATAATTAGTGTGTAAGACTTTGTGTAATTGTATGTATCGTTTATCGATCATGGCTCAACGCCATCTATTGTAAGTATTCTAAGTTAAACAGTTGTAGTTCACTTAGCGCCCTCTAGCAAGAACAAGAGGAGTAGAGAGAGAAGAGAAGCGACGCACTTCACTTTATCTTGAAACGCAGAATCACTAAGCAATGAACACATAGAGACGTCAAACAGCCCTGGCGCAGTTTGAGAGTGATTTTGCGGTCCGAGTACCCCAGAGAAGAAGAAGAACAGAAGCAGACGTCAGCTGTTCGGGCTGAACTCCCGACCGGGGTACTGCACAGTGCATAGCATCAAAACTGCTTCAGTCGCACAACGATAGCGGAACGATAAGCATGCGCGTACTTCTTTGCGCTATGCGATCGTTTCAATGTGTGCGTGTATGCATGCACGGCCTGCGTATGAATGTATGAGGTGCTTATGAAGTTTGGCAATAGGCAAATGCTTCGGCCAGCGCGCTGGCAGCCTGAGTTAATTTTATATTTCGGCGACGAGAGCCTAGAGACTGAGGCACAGGGCCGTAGTGAGGGTTTTACGGGCTCCTGTGCAATACTTATCAGGACTCCTACTTAAATTACCTTAATTAATAAATATATTTGTGTTTACCAAAGGAATTAAATTGTACAAATATATCTGCATTAATAACATTTTTATGTTTGGTAACCGTGAGCCCCTGACTGTTGAGAGCCCTTCTGTGCCGCACACCCTGCGCACATTTAGCTACGGGCCTGGTCAGCATGAAATTGACTGTGTGTTTGTTTTTGTCTTTGTCATCGAGAGCTAAGAGACCGAATTACAGTGAGCCAAAACGGTTATTTGGCGGCAATAATTTTAGCATCAGAAAACATATGTATTTATGTTTAATTTTTGAGAAGATGGGTTGAAAATTCATAATTATATTATATTGTGTAGAGCAAAATTATAATATCAAAAAAAAAGTTGTGACAATTATAATTTTTTGTATATGACTTTACCAATATTGACAAAATTTGGGAATTAAAATAAAAAATTCGGAATACATAAATATGTAATTACTAAATAAAATTATCCTTATATAACAAGCCACATGTTTTCGGAGGTTTTAATATTTTCGCCGCAAGATAACCATTTTTGCCCACTGTACCTGTCTCTAGGCTCTCGACGCTGAAACACAAAAATTGACTTCAGGCTGCCACGCGCTGGCCGAAGCATTTGCCTATTGCCAAACTTCACAAGCACCGCATACATTCACACGCCAGCATGTGCATACATAAACACACACATTGAAACGATCGCATAGCGCAAAGAAGTACGCGCATGCTTATCGTTCCGCTATCGTTGTGCGACTGAAGCAGTTTTGATGCTATGCACTGTGCAGTACCCCGGTCGGGAGTTCAGCCGAACAGCTGACGTCTGCTTCTGTTCTTCTTCTTCTCTGGGGTACTCGGACCGCAAAATCACTCTCAAACTGCGCCAGGGCTGTTTGACGTCTCTATGTGTTCATTGCTTAGTGGCAGAATTGTACGGACGCGAATTGTGAAATTAAAATAATTGAACGCCAAAAATAAAAACTTATTGATTAACAAATAAAAAAGGCTATCCGACTACTCTATCTACTAAAATTCAGAAGTTGTCGTGAATCTACGTTTATATTTCGTCAAAGTTTTCTAAAACTATTGTGGATGATATGGACATACAAAATTTAAGCGGCGATTTAAGTGACTTAAGTTTACACGATTTAAAGTTGTGGTGCGAAAAGCTTAAATGACCAACCAAAGGCAGCAAATCGGCTTTAGTGTTGCAAATTCAAAGTATGCTACCGTCAACAAGTGCAAGTGCAGCAAGTCTGCGAAGCACCCCTAAGCAGCAAAACTACCGTTTTGCCGGCCAGCGTAGCGCCTAACGACGGAATAACAGAACAGGAACTGACGACGAAAACAGCGAGATGGCAACAGCGAGCAATATTGACGACGTCATTACAAATTCAAATTCAACAAGCTGGCAACGATCACCTAATGTGCGAAGCTGGCAACACTGAAGAAATCGCTCACGGTACAAGTTCATTTGTGAACAATACGTTGGATGCTGTTCGTTTTTGCAAAGCAAATGCAATTAATAATGTAAACGCTACGACACAACATAGCAATGTTGATTTCAACACTGTCAAGGAGTTTATACCTGAATATGACGGAGAAAAAAATGTAAATGAGTGGTTGACAGTAGCTAAAAATACAAACGCTACAGTCAGGAGCTGACTGTATAAGGCCATGGATTATCATAGTATACCGTAAATTTCATTACAGTTGTTTCTTCTTGATTTTAATTTTTTGACTGTAACTTTTCTTTTAGTTTATTAGAATAAAAAAAATAAAAAAACAAAATAAGAAATAATTAATAAACGAAAATTCGCACCCGCCTCAACCGGGAGTTGAACGCACGCACTCTCGCGCAGCCGTCCGCCACTCTAACCACTCGGCCATTGCCTCATTTCTTCGCGCATCGGCAAAGCTGCATTGTGAACCAATTCTGTTCCCATACAATGCAAATAAAAAGTTTAATAAAATGCTGTGTGTCTGACGCTAGATTTGAACTTCGGTATGCTTGCGTAAATTAGGTCTGCCTAATTATTATATACATGTATGTTCAAAGTGAGTTTAATTCGTATCATATCTCACTTATTTATAGTCCGATTTTAATGAAATTTTCACATAACGCCCGTGGCAAGGTATTTGTCATGTATGATATATAACTTTGGTTGTTGAGTTAATATTGTAGGTTTTAAGTAGTTATTTCTGATTTACAGAGGCGGGAAGGGGCGTGTCCAAATTTTAAAAAAACTTTGAGACACTGCAATATATATGTATGTTGTCACAAAATTTGATGACTCTAGCTCTTATAGTTTCTGAGATCCAGGTGTTCATACAGACAGACGGACAGACGGACAGACGGACAGACGGACAGACGGACAGACGGACAGACGGACAGACGGACAGACAGACATGGCTCAATCGACTCGGCTACTGATACTGATTCAGAATATATATAGTTTATGGGGTCGGAGATGCCTCCTTCTGCCTGTTACGCACATTTCCGTTCCGACAAACACAATAGACCATGAATTTTTTTAAAATCCATGGCCTAAAAATGTGCGAGCGGTATTCAATATCAGTGACGATATTATGCGCCCGCTTATTTGTGCTCGTGCCAAAAGGAAAAGCAAACTATTGGCTGTTGTCACAACCCTCACCGTTGTCAGGAGACATAGATGACATTTTTTGAATAAAAAAATCATATTTTTTGTTGTTGTTGGAAATACAAGAAAATTTTTTTTGTCATCGTAAAGAGAATAAAATTCTCTTTTAGACAAAATTCACTGGCATTCGATATCTGTAATAGTATTGAAAATATCGTGTGTTAAACATTGCACACTGCCAAAAACACACGCTGTTCGAATTAATAGTGGTTGGGGCTCGTATTACCGATGACGAAATGGTAGTAGGTTCTGGAGGGTATACCGAATGTTGAACTCAGAAACCAAGGCAAGCTACAACGTTTTGCTACACCAGCTGCAGTTCTTGATGCGTTCCGTGATATTGAGATGCCACGTCCTACTGGGGGAAAAAGTCACTCTGGAGCTGTACCAAAGACTTCGACCCCGGACCAGAGGGTTGTTAAATGTTTTAACTGCAATTGTTCGGGACATATAGCTGCAGAGTGCCGAAAGCAGAAGCGTCCAGATGGAGCGTGCTATGCGTGCGGCAAAGTGGGACATTTGGCTAGAGAATGTTCACAATACAAGAAGAAAACACCAAGAGACAATTACGTAAAATACTTTGATATAAGTTTCTGTGATGCAAATAATTGTAAGTCAAATTTTGTCTCTATAGGATGCCTCTTAGATTCAGGGAGTCCGATAACAATTTTAAGAAGATCTACAATTCCTAAAGAATTACAGTTAAGCCACAATGAATCAGCAAATACTTATTTTGGTATTAATGAAAGTAAATTGAATGTACTGGGAAAAATTACTTGTTTATTTAAAAATTTAAATAAAGTTATAACCAGTAAGAAAAGCAACAGTCGCGCAGCACGCGACAGTTGGGTGCCCTTCGACCTATGTATGTATGTTCCTATGTATATACACATATACATGTGGGAATTAGTTCCAGTAAGAATACTCGCAGTGGTAATCGATATTAAATGTTTCGATACTTCTACATTGCAGCCCTGATTGGAATGCAACCCTAGACAAGAGCAAGTTATCGATAGAAAGGGAACGAGTGTAGAGTAGGAAGTTGAGTACAGAAAGTTGCCAGGAGCGGTTGTTACTAAATGGATATGCAGCCATTGCTAAGCCATTGTCAGATCTTTTAAGGCAAGATGCTAAGTTCGGATTTGCTGAAGTTCAGCGGAAAGCATTTGAAGAACTGAAATTAGCTTTAGTTAGTGAGCCAGTATTAAAGCTGTATAATCCGAAGTTGCGAACAGAGATTCACTCAGATGCGTCAAAGTATGGGTATGGAGCAGTATTATTACAAAAAGATCTTGATGATAATATGTTTCACCCTGTACAATTTATGAGTCGGAAAACTAAGCCATGTGAGGAGAATTACAGTTCGTATGACCTAGAAGTTTTAGCAATAATAGCAGCTTTAATGAAATGGCGCGTGTATGTTCTTGGTATATCTTTTAGTATAGTAACTGATTGTAACGCGTTCATGATGACCATGAAAAAGAAAGAAGTTCCTTTAAGAGTAGCGCGTTGGGCATTATATTTGCAAGATTTTGATTATAAAATAGTATATCGTTCAGGGTCCAATTTAAAGCATGCTGTTGCTTTGAGCCGAGTGTCTTGCTTTTTTTAACAGATACTTTGATCCATCGATTGGAGAGGCCCGGCTGCAAGATGAGTGGATAAGAGGGGTTAGAGAATTGGTCGCTAAAGATTCATATGAAGATTTTTATATTCAAAATCAGCTTCTATTTAAGGACCCAAATAACTCATAGTCGTCCCTGGTCAGATGGAAAACGAGATAATTGTTACTGCTCATAACCAAGGTCATTTCTCGGCTGCTAAAACGCAAGATTTAGTGGAAAAGTCGTATTACATTCAAAAATTGAAAGGAAAAGTTGTTCGTGTTGTAGATAGTTGTGTTCGTTTAGTTAACGCGAAGTCTGGTAAGAAGGAAGGGTTTTTGACAGCAATCGATAAGGGTAATATACCGTTTATTACATACCATATTGACCATGTTGGCCCTATGGAACTGACTAATAAGCGATATAATCACATTTTAGTTGTGGTAGATGGGTTTTCAAAATATGTTTGGTTGTATCCAACCCGTGGTACAGGTGTCGATGAGGTTATAGAGTGCTTGAAAAAACAAGCAGTTAATTTTGGGAACCCTTACAGAATTGTCTCAGAAAGAGGTTCCGCGTTTACCTCGAATTCCTTTAAAGAATATTGTGAGAATGAAAATATTCAACACTTGCTCATTGCCACCGGTGTACCTCGTGGAAATGGCCAGGTGGAACGGATGCATAAGCTTGTAGTTCCAATGTTATCTAAGTTAAGTAATGACAATGCAGGATTATGGTATAAAAATTTAGGTCAAGTTCAGCAAGTAATTAATAATACAGAGCCAAGAAGTACGAAAATAGCACCATTTAAGTTAATAACTGGAGTAGATATGCGCGTTTCTGATAATAATGAGCTAAAATATTTAGTAAGCGAATTTATGATCAGAGAGTTAGATGAAAAGCGTGAAAATTTGCGGCAAGAAGCTCGTAAAAATATTAGGGAGATACAGGAAGAAAATAAAAAAGAAAGCAACAGAAACAGTATAATATTAACGATTTGGTAGCCATAACAAGGACAGTACGGAGTAGGGCTAAAGCTGAAAGGTAAATATTTGCGCCCATATAAAGTGGTTGAGATCAAAGATCATGGGAGGTATGAAGTTGAAAAGATAGGAGATAATGAAAGTCCAATAAAAACAATTACAGTTGCAGAGTATATGAAACCATGGCTTGATCCATTCGAGGCGAATACTGTACTGTCAGGAGGGCCGATTGTGGGAATTGGTTCCAGTAAGAATACTCGCAGTGGTAATCGATATTAAATGTTTTGATACTTCTACATTGCAGCCCTGATTAGAATGCAACCCTAGACAAGAGCAAGTTATCGATAGAAAGGGAACGAGTGTAGAGTAGGAAGTTGAGTACAGAAAGTTGCCAAGAGCGGTTGTTACTAAATTTAAAAGAATAAGTTTTGTCATAATCAAATGTGAAATTTAAAGAACATTAATATTTTGTTACACTTATAAGCTAAATTTCTTGTTTAAATAAACATTATTATAAACGAAAAACTACAAATTGGCGGCTCGTCCGGGATGTGCTTAAGTGTAAAGACAAAATTTGTGCATATGACGCAGTTCGTTTTGTGCAGACACGTATGACGCAGTTCGTTTTAGTAGCAACCAGTGAACGGTAAAATAGAACCGTTGCATGAACGCTGCATAAACGCGAGCAACAGTATAGACAATTCTCGAAGAAGTTTCGAGCGTCGGAAGAGGCAAAGTTGCTGCTTAAGTTGACAGAAGCAGAACTAGTGCGTGCGTCGGCAGAGGCAAAGTTGCTGCTTAAGTTGTTAGAAGCAGAACTGGTGCGTGTGTCGGCAGAGACAAATTTGCTGCTTAAGTTGGTAGAAGCAGAGCTGGAGCGTGCGTAGACAGAGGCGGAGTTGTTGTTTGCAGCGACAGAAGCAGTGCTGCTATTTGCGTCGTCAGAGGCAGAGCTTGGAGCGAACATCAGCAGAGTCCGAATTGCTGCATTAATCGAGGCAGAACTGGTGCGTACAGTCGACAGAGGCAGAGTTGCTGTTTGCGTCGACAGAAGCAGTGTTTCTGTGTGAGTGTGCAGAGGCAGGACTTGGTGCGAACTTCGACAGAGGCAGAGCTTGATACGATCGTCGGCAGAGGCAGCCCTGTAAAACTTCAGAGGCAAAGCTGGTGTGTGCGTCGACAGAGGCGAAATTGGTGCGTGCGTCAACAGAGGCAGAGCTGGCGCAAAGCATCGACAGAGGCAGTGCTGGTGTGTGCGTCGACAGAGGCAAAACTGGTGCGTGCGTCAACAGAGGCAGAGCTGGCGTGCGCGTCGACAGAGGCAGAGCTGGTGTAAGGTTACGTTAACTAACAGTAGTTAGTGTTGTATACTTTTACAAATTTTGATTGTTTTCTAACCATTTTAAAATGCAACTTGACGAGATCTTGGCACTCCGCGTAGCCGATTTGAGGTTAAAGTTAGCAGAGTTGGCGTTACCAACAACTGGAAGGAAAGTAGAGTTGCAGAATAGATTGCTTACACATTTTGGAATTCAGGATGAAGAGGAAAGCGATTCAGATGAAGTCCAATCCGTAGTTACAGAGCGAAATTTAGCTGAAAATCAAAGAGTAGACAATGGCAGGTCAAGTTTCACTCTCAAAGATGTAGAAGGTAGCGTATCTAGTTTCTCTGGAACAGGAAGTCCTGATGTAGAGCAATGGATCGAAGAGTTGGAAAGTTGTTCAATTACTGTCCAGTGGAGTGATTTGCATCTTTTTATCTATTCGAAACAAATGCTTACAGGAGCGGCTAAACTGTTTGTGCGTAGTGAGGCGAATATTCGTAGTTGGACTGTTTTGAAGGCTAAGTTGAGAGAAGAGTTTTCAATCAAAGCGTCATCAGCTGACGTTCATAGAAGATTCGACCAGCGCCAGCAGAGAAAAGACGAATCATTATTTGAATATTTGTATGCTCTAAAAGAAATCGCAAAGTCAATTAATATTGATGAGCTAAGTTTAATTGACTATTACATAAAGGGTATTCCAGATATACCAGGCCAGAAATATACAGGAACTGAAACGTCAAATCAAGATATATCAGAAAGCTAGATCTGGCAAATCGAATCAATCAGTTGGGGAACGTCAGGAGCAAAAGAAAGAAAATGTTTCAAATGCGGCGATAGTTCTCACGTAATGAAAGACTGTAAGAAAAAAAGATTTTGTTTGCTTTAAATGTGGTCAGGCAGGACACCGAGCAGCACAATGTACAGCACAAACAGATGTCAAGAAAGAAACAAATGCTAATGTAGTTCAAGAGGATAAAGTAGGAGTGTCTTTAGGGCAGTGAATTTACTCTTTCAGGTGTTGAATTGAAGAGCGTTGTTTACAAACAGATTATATTTAAAGGTTTGGTTGACACGGGTGCTGATTTGTGCTTAATGCGCAGACAAGTCTTCATGAGTCTAGGAGCAGCAGAAATAACTGGTAAAGGAAAGAGTTTGACAGGAATTGGAGAAAGTCGGATTTTAACATTTGGAAGTGTTATTATATCCGTTTGCAGCAGGATTGTTAGTTCTTCTTCTGCTCTGCTTTAACTTTAGCGACTTGGAAAGGAAGTCGACTTGGGCTGTGCTTCGTGTATTTCGTCTTTCTTTTTGCCAATTTCAACTTGACTCTTTGCGCTGCAAGTGTTGCAATCGTGTTGCGGCACTGTAAGCCAGATCCCAAGGCACCCCAATGCCAACATACCGACGCCGGGTGAATGACGAATTTCGAAGCATGTGTGTGGAAGAACTTATAGCAACTTCTAAGGTAGGTTTATCTCATCTTAATCAGCCTGAAGCTAAAACGGTGTTGGAGATGATCAATATTGTCACAATATTGTCCAATTCGCAACACAGATGCCCCTGTTGAGATAAAAATTGTTTTGAAAGATGACGTTCCAGTTTATCAGCATCACAGGCGACAGTCGTATAGTGACCAAAACTTTGTAGATGAGCAGCTGCGGGAATGGTTAGAAGAAGGTATAATACAGCCAAGTACATCCGAGTATGCTTCACCCGTAGTCCTGGTGGCTAAGAAAAATGGCCAAAAAGCGTCTATGCTGCGACTATCGCAACCTTAAATGAGAAAATTATAAGAGATAATTTTCCGATGGCACACATGGACAATGTTTTAGACAAGCTTCAGAATGCGAAAATATACACAGCATTGGATTTGACCAATGGGTTTTTTCCATGTGCCCGTAGAAGCAGTTTCAAGAAAGTACACTTCGTTCGTGACTCAAAGTGGGCAGTACGAATTTTTATTTGTACCGTTTGGCATTTCGAATTCGCCTGCAGTTTTCACTACGTTTATAATGTCTGTTCTACGAGAGTTGCTCGCTAGTGGCATTGTAATACTTTACATGGATGATGTTATTGTGCCTAGTAACGATGTTGATGAGGGGATAAGAAAATTGAAGCAAGTGTTAGAAGTATCTTCTCAAAATGGACTTCGAATTAATTGGGGCAAATGCCAGATATTACATCGGAGAGTCAATTTTTGGGATATATCGTTCAAGATGGAACCATAACCCCAAGCAAAGAGAAGATACAGCCCGTTACAGAATTTCCGGAACCCAAAAGCCCCCCCCCCCCCCCCCCCCCCCCCCCCCCAAACCCCCCCCCCCCCCCCCCCCCCCCCCCCCCCCCCCCCTCTTTTTCCCTTTCCATAAAAAAGGCTATACAACGTTTTTTAGGGTTAACGTCTTACTTTAGAAAATTCATAAATGGATATGCAGCCATTGCTAAGCCATTGTCAGATCTTTTAAGGCAAGATGCTAAGTTCGGATTTGCTGAAGTTCAGCGGAAAGCATTTGAAGAACTGAAATTAGCTTTAGTTAGTGAGCCAGTATTAAAGCTGTATAATCCGAAGTTGCGAACAGAGATTCACACAGATGCGTCAAAGTATGGGTATGGAGCAGTATTATTACAAAAAGATCTTGATGATAATATGTTTCACCCTGTACAATTTATGAGTCGGAAAACTAAGCCATGTGAGGAGAATTACAGTTCGTATGAGCTAGAAGTTTTAGCAATAATAGCAGCTTTAATGAAATGGCGCGTGTATGTTCTTGGTATATCTTTTAGTATAGTAACTGATTGTAACGCGTTCATGATGACCATGAAAAAGAAAGAAGTTCCTTTAAGAGTAGCGCGTTGGGCATTATATTTGCAAGATTTTGATTATAAAATAGAACATCGTTCAGGGTCCAAGTTAAAGCATGCTGTTGCTTTGAGCCGAGTGTCTTGCTTTTTTTAACAGATACTTTGATCCATCGATTGAGAGAGGCCCGGCTGCAAGATGAGTGGATAAGAGGGGTTAGAGAATTGGTCGCTAAAGATTCATATGAAGATTTTTATATTCAAAATCAGCTTCTATTTAAGGACCCAAATAAAGAACTCATAGTCGTCCCTGGTCAGATGGAAAACGAGATAATTGTTACTGCTCATAACCAAGGTCATTTCTCGGCTGCTAAAACGCAAGATTTAGTGGAAAAGTCGTATTACATTCAAAAAATTGAAAGGAAAAGTTGTTCGTGTTGTAGATAGTTGTGTTCGTTTATAGTTAACGCGAAGTCTGGTAAGAAGGAAGGGTTTTTGACAGCAATCGATAAGGGTAATATACCGTTTATTACATACCATATTGACCATGTTGGCCCTATGGAACTGACTAATAAGCGATATAATCACATTTTAGTTGTGGTAGATGGGTTTTCAAAATATGTTTGGTTGTATCCAACCCGTGGTACAGGTGTCGATGAGGTTATAGAGTGCTTAAAAAAACAAGCAGTTAATTTTGGGAACCCCTACAGAATTGTCTCAGAAAGAGGTTCCGCGTTTACCTCGAATTCCTTTAAAGAATATTGTGAGAATGAAAATATTCAACACTTGCTCATTGCCACCGGTGTACCTCGTGGAAATGGCCAGGTGGAACGGATGCATAAGCTTGTAGTTCCAATGTTATCTAAGTTAAGTAATGACAATGCAGGATTATGGTATAAAAATTTAGGTCAAGTTCAGCAAGTAATTAATAATACAGAGCCAAGAAGTACGAAAATAGCACCATTTAAGTTAACAACTGGAGTAGATATGCGCGTTTCTGATAATAATGAGCTAAAATATTTAGTAAGCGAATTTATGATCAGAGAGTTAGATGAAAAGCGTGAAAATTTGCGGCAAGAAGCTCGTAAAAATATTAGGGAGATACAGGAAGAAAATAAAAAAGAAAGCAACAGAAACAGTATAATATTAACGATTTGGTAGCCATAACAAGGACAGTACGGAGTAGGGCTAAAGCTGAAAGGTAAATATTTGGGCCCATATAAAGTGGTTGAGATCAAAGATCATGGGAGGTATGAAGTTGAAAAGATAGGAGATAATGAAAGTCCAATAAAAACAATTACAGTTGCAGAGTATATGAAACCATGGCTTGATCCATTCGAGGCGAATACTGTACTGTCAGGAGGGCCGATTGTGGGAATTGGTTCCAGTAAGAATACTCGCAGTGGTAATCGATATTAAATGTTTTGATACTTCTACATTGCAGCCCTGATTAGAATGCAACCCTAGACAAGAGCAAGTTATCGATAGAAAGGGAACGAGTGTAGAGTAGGAAGTTGAGTACAGAAAGTTGCCAAGAGCGGTTGTTACTAAATTTAAAAGAATAAGTTTTGTCATAATCAAATGTGAAATTTAAAGAACATTAATATTTTGTTACACTTATAAGCTAAATTACTTATTTAAATAAACATTATTATAAACGACATACATATGCAAATGCTTTGAAATTAATCCCGACAGATGGCGCTCGCGCTACGCGCTCGACCGCCTCGCTTGTTAGCTGACAGAAGCACTTGGTTTTATGCTCATACTTTCTTAAATAACTTCTGTGTTTATTGTCCGATCGAATTGTAATTTGGAGACTACGTAGATATTTCAATCAGCTTAGTATATGTTAAAGACAGAAAGTTGTATCTTCTATACAGCGCTTACAAATTGAGTTCAAAAATTAATTTATTGATTTGCGGGGGCGGTGGGCGTGGCACCTAAAATTTGAAATAAACTTGATCTGCGCCGAGTACATAAGGTTCCTATGTGTACATAGTATGTACTCATTCCAAATTTGGTGTCTCTATCATTTATAATAGCTGAGATCTGTGTGTTCATCTGGTCAGACGGACATCCGGACATCCAGACAGACAGACATGGCTCAATCGACTCGGCTTGTGGTCCTGAGTAAGAAGGGTATAACAATCGAATCTTTTGTTGTGAGTAATGAATCCATAAGGCACCCAGTGGTTTTAGGCAGAGATTTTGTAAATATGAGTAATTATAAGTTAATTCAGGTTGATGAGAATATAAGCAATGAGTATGTGAAAAGTAAAAGTAATGTAAAAGATGAAAGACAAAGCAACGTGAATGAAATTAAAAGTAAAGACAAATTAAAAGACATGCAAAGCAAAGAACAGTTAGAAGATGTGCAAAGTAAAAGTAATGTAAAAGAACAAAGACAAAGCAACGTGAATGAAATTAAAAGTAAAGACAAATTAAAAGACATGTAAAGTAAAGAAAAGTTAGAAGATGTACAAAGTGAAATGTAAAAGAACAAAGACAAAACAACGTGAATAAAATTATAAGTAAAGACAAATTAAATGACATACAAAGTAGAGAAAAATTAGCTAATATGCAAAGCAAAAATAGTGCAGAAAATCGAAGACATAACAATATAGGAGAGACTCAGAGTAAAGATAAAGTAAATAAAATGCAATTTCGAGAAAAGAGAGACAATGTAAACGAAATGCTTAGTGAAAACGTTGAAGCAGAAAGTTTCGTAACGCAAATGTTGCTGATCGATGTAGACTGTGAAAATAAAATAGAATACAAGGTGGGAGAAGATATGAATAATGTGAACACGAAGAGATTAGAGAATCTGTTTGAGAATTATTATGTTAAACCTACTAGGCCAGTTGAACCCAAAATTAAAAGGTATATGAAAATTATTGTTGATAGCGAAAAACCGTTTCGATGCCCCCCCTCGAAGACTATCGTACGCTGAAAGGGCAGAGGTACAAAGGATACTAGAAGAGAATATAGCTAAGGGATATATAAATTAAGTAAATCCAGTTGGTCCAGGGGTCTTCCTTCTTTAGATAGGTTTCGCCTGTGACACTGTTTACGAAGATTACGTTGGAGTGCTTGACTTCACCCTCTTAGTTATTATTTCTAGCCTTGTGGTGTAGTGATTTAATTGTGAATAAGAACAATTGTAATTAGCGGCGGTACGCCGCAGCAAGCTGTGGTTTATTTCGACATAAGACTAAGACTGAAGAAAATACAATTATGGACACTAAGTTCACCCTCACAGCAATGCATCGCGCCACCACAAGTCGGCAAGCTGAGTCAGCATTTCTTGCAGCGTGAAGCAACACTCCCAATAGGCAGTGTCAGCTTTCCGCTGTCAGGCATTCTTTGCGCGGAGCGCTGAACACAATTCTGGCGCGTCAGCATTGTTTATAGACAGCTACTTAGTTGTTATGAAGCAATACATTGTTAGTTGTTAACTACTCCCCCTCAAGTTTATGACCGTTCTCGGTCATGTTGAATGTGTCGATGGTTCGCTGTATCTCCCTGGAGGCTCGTCTTCCCCTTAGTACCAGATAAAGGACGAGAGAGCCAATCAAACCGACGTTTAGGACCACAGCAGCTACGAACCAGAGTCTAGGCGAGCCTTCAGATTCCATGTCATCCTTGAGGCTTTGGATAGAGTGTAGGTTCTCGTTATTCATCAGGTGTAGTAGAGGGATGCTGAGCACAGGGTCGTGGCCGACGATGTTAAGCAGTGGTGAACGCACTATGCTTGGCTGCTTGCTTATTGTTCTTCGTAGGTTCACGAACTCGGAGCCGTTGTTTGTCGCCGTTCGCTCGAAGGTCCCCAGGTAGGTTCCCTTTATCAGTATTTCTGGGCTGCCATCAGTGCTAACGCGAGCTGCAGCTTCGTTGATGATCACAACGCCGTCATCAACGGGGTTTACTTCTTGCAGGTGACTGTGTTGAGTATGGCATTGAGCAGCGTTTCGGGCGTGGAGTGAGAGCGCACAAGTGTCGCGCCGAGCCCGCTCGCAGAACATGTAGTGGGTGGTATCTGTGCATCCAGTGACCGCAAAAACGTCATGCTCACATGCGGCCAGTGTAACCTCGTCGAGGCGTAAGATGGTGTGTTGGCAAGATACAGGGTAGACGGCGACCTTCTTGCAACTGAACTTGACTCTGGAATAGGCAATTAAAATGTGAATGCTATTCTCGGACTGGAGGACCCTGATCTTGGATGCTTCTATTAAGCTGATAATTGGGGTGTGCTGTTCTACAAGGGACTTCAAGTCGGCATGGTCAAGAATTGTGGGATGTTTAATTTGGCCAAAGTAATAGTGAGAATTAAGTTTTGAATTTCTGTAGACAGCATCCTATTTCTTGCCAGTAGTGCTTCATATAAATGCGGAGTGTCAACCAAGTCACTTTTACGGGCGCTGATCACCTAATTGATGGTGTCAGTGAACTTATTTAGCTCTTTCTGGGTTTCAGAATTTATAATTATCTGCCTGGATTTAGACTCCACTAGTTTGGCCTCTGTAATATTAATCTTTAGAAGGTCCAGTGGCATCGGGAGTACCCGCCACTACCTTTATGGCAATTCCTAAGAAATCTAGACTCCTAGCAATCCTATGGTGGACTTTGAGAACGGACAACAAGGTTCTAAGATGGTCAGTATCGACCTCTAGTAACTTACGCATATTTATTTATTTATTTAATGTCAACTAATGGCAGTCGACTGGGTAAAGAGTTAACAATAAAATTTAAGTAATGGAATGTAAAAAATATTATTAATATTATATTTTATTTAAATTAAAATTAAATTTAAAGATTAAAATTTAAAATTTAAAATTTAAGTTGGGATAATAAAAAGAAACCGATCCAACATTTGTTGCAAAGGGATTGGGGAAAACCCAGTAAACCCAATCAGATCGGTGGATTAGTGTTAATTGTTGTTAAGTGTTAAGTAGTTAAGAATGGATAATTTGATCGAATTAAGGGAGGACTCTGAATTGAAAACTCTAAACAGTCTATTGTAATCGGCACAGAGAACTCGAAAGGGATCATGCAAGCTATAATTATTATGACAAAAGTCCAAGGAAAGTGGCAAAAAATTACGAGTTACTCTAGAAGGAATACAGAAATTAATTTGATTAAGCAGAATAGGAGAATCAATGTCGTACTTGATTAGTTTGAAAAGAAACGTAACACCAAACATAATACGACGATTAGTAAGAGAAGGTAGGTTAATAAGAAGCAGTCTACTAGAATAAGATGGCAAGTCTACACCTGGTACCCAGTTAAAACTACGCAAAGCGAAAAGTAAAAATTGCTTTTGAACAGACTCAATTCTATCTTGGTGAATATGATATTGCGGCGACCATACGCAAGAACCATATTCAAGAATTGGACGAACAAGAGAAGTGTAAAGTAATTTTGTCGTATAAGGATCTCTAAATTCTTTGGCCCATCTTTTTATGAAACCAAGTACTCGAAATGCCTTATTGACAATTTGCGCAATGTGACGATCAAATTTCAATCTATGATCAAAGAGAATACCTAGATCGTTTACCTCGGTTATTCTTTAAAGGAAGTTTAAATCAAATGCATAGTTGAAGACCTGATAGCTACCTCTGTAAAATGACATAACTTTGCACTTCAAACAGTTAAGATGCAGCAGATTATGCCTGCACCAAGCAAAGAGCAAATCAAGATCTGTTTGGAGGAAGTTGAGTGTAGGATCACTATACGTCAAACAGAGTTTCACGTCATCAGCATACATAAGGATATTAGAGTGAAGAAGTATTGAAGGAAGATCGTTGATAAAAAGGTTAAAAAAGCAAAGGTCCAAGATGGCTGCCCTGAGGAACACCAGAAGTTACTAAGATTGGCTTTGATAGACAGTATTTAAAAAGAACTGGTTGAGACCTGTTAGCTAAATAATCGGATATCCACAAAATAAGCTTTTGTGGAAAACCGATTAAATTTAACTTATGAATCAAGAGATTATGATTTACGGAATCAAATGCTTTACTGAAGTCAGTATAGACGACATCAGTTTGCATTTTTTTTTCCGAAATCCTAAAGTAATGCGGGAAGAAAATTCTAGAAGATTAGAAGCTGTGGATCTTGTCTTTACAAACCCATGTTGATGGGGCGAAATTATCGATTTACACATAAAGGTTAATTGAGCCGTAAGATTTTTTTCAAAAAATCTTAGGTATTGCAGACAATTTGGATATACACCTATAGTTCTTCACATCATGGTTAGAACCACTTTTGTGAAGAGGAATGGAAAAAGAGTTTTTCCAAATAGGTGGAAAATAACTGTTAGACAGGGAAAAGTCAAGATTAGAAGCTGGAGATCTTGGCCTTTTAAAACCCCATTGTTGGGGGGGAAAAATCGGTTTTCACAAAAAGGAGATGGGGGGGGGAGGAAAATTTTTTAAAAACAAGGAGTGGGGGGCGGACAATTTTTAAAAATTCCCTCCCCCCCCTCCCCTCGGGGGGGGCCCCTTTTTGGAAGAGGAATGGAAAAAGAGTTTTCGACAAGTAAAGCAGCGAAAAAAGCAGCTTAAAAATTGGTTAAGGAGTGAGTCAGCACAAAATCTTAGAACACATCCTGGAACTCCATCAGGGCCAGGAGAGAAAACAGGTTTAAAAGATTTCAGATCACTAAGTAAATAAGTTCTGTTAATAGTAGGACAAAAAAGAGTGTTAAAATTATTAATAGGGTACGGGTAAGGATGTATGGAAGAACTATACGGATTAGTTGAGTAGGTAGATTGAAAAAAGTCTGCAAACAAATCGGCTGCGGCCTGATCAGTGGTTGCTTCATTTTCTCCGAAAAATAACGAGGATGGGAATCTACTGGATCTACGTTTCAGGTTGACAAAGTTGTAAAACTGCTTAGGGTCCTTAGCGAACTGCAAACGACAACGACTCAAATACTCGTTGTAACAATTTGCATTTAGAGCAATAAAGTTTGCTCTAACAGCAATATATCTTGAAAAGTCAAAAGGTTTACGAGTGAGTTTAAATTTTTTAAAATACCGAGATTTCAAATTTTTTAAACTCATAAGTTCACGAGAGAACCAAGGTGGCCTGTTTGACTTTACTGGGAAAGCAAGAGGAACACATTGGTCGAAATATGAATTCATGGAGGAATAAAAAAATGAGATGCAAGTATTTAAGTCAGAACATGAATACAAAAATGACCAATCATGTTCTAAAATTAAATGATTAAGTTTTTCAAAGTCGGTCTTACGGAAACAACGTGATTTTACTTTACGAGGAACAGATGCAATTTGCATTGGAGTAGGCAGAGCTAGAACAAGGTCAAACGTAAGATGGTAGGGATCTTCAGGATGTACTAAGGGATCAATTCTGGAGGTACTGTTAAGAAGTATATCAGAAGAGAAATCTAAATCAAGAATTCTACCGTTACAATTAGGAATATTATTAATTTGAAATAAAGAAAGTTCTGATAGGCCATTTATAAAAAAATTTTGGTTATAGATAGAGGGCGCCAGAATACCGGATTGAGATGACCAACCAACTTCTGGTAAGTTAAAATCACCAAGAGCTAGTAGATAATCTCTATCAGATAGTTTGGATGCAACAGTTTGAATAGCTGAAAGATGGTCCAAGTAGACAGAAATATCAGATGAGGGGGAATGTAAGAACAGGTAATATAGCTTGAAATTTGATACAGTGTTACTTTTGCACATATGAATTCTAAAAAGTTCACTATGGTCAATTGAAACTAATTCAGAAGAAAGGTCTGACTTTACAGCTATTAGAACACCACCTCCTGTTCGTGATAAACGATCACATCTAAAACAGGTGTACGTGTCTGGGAAAATCGAGCAACTTTCAACTTCTGGTTTCAACCAAGTTTCAGTAAATATTAGTAAGTGGTAATCCAAAGGATACAGAATCAGCATACAGCTTAGAAAGCTTAGTGTTAAGGCCTCTAACGTTTTGGTAGGCAAGAAAAAGAGAAGTTACATTTTGATAAGAGAAAGAAAGACACGAACTTAGTTTTTTGTCGTCGTCGTATTAGGCGCAGTGGTCTGGTTCGGCAAAGTAAGTCTAATCGGCTGCCGATTCTTTTTCTTCTTTGCCTCGAATTCTTTAACCATAATATGAGCTGGCCAAAAATCCGCCGTGCATATGAGGTGAAAGCATTCATTGGGTACACAAAGTTTAAAGGATGATATGTCCCGTTCATAAGAGAACTTAAATTTTTCCACCTTTATCTCAGTGGCTTGTATTTTAGCTTGAATATAAGCCATGACATCATCAGATGTGAGATCAGGGGCAAGCCTGGAAACAAAGATTTGCTTCCTCGGGGGAATCCCTACAATAGGCTTGGGCACCACTGATAAAGAATCAGTGGTTGTAGCCCTGGGTAAATCAGACACAGGTATCGAGACTATGGCAGGAGATGACGTAGAGGGCACGTTTGGCGTCATTGGCTGCAGAGACTCGTTGTTGACCGATTCGGGAACCGAATTCTTCTGAGCCGCCGATCTCGTTACCACAGATGTGGTGATCGGTTTCAACGGCTGTGTCAACGGAGTACCATGCTGAGCGGAGGCGGTCGAAGGCAAAATGGCAGCAGACAGGGTTTCTTCTTTGCGCGTAGATTTTTTTTGCGCTTCGGGGACTCACTCAACAGCTGAAGGCCATTAAATTCTGAGTCCAGCTTAGAGAACTGTTGAGATAGCGTACGAAAACTACTAAACAATTCCCTAAAGCCTTTCCGTGTCTGCCGCATGAAAGATCTCATTTCATTTTGCACCTCACGACACTCCTCACAGCAATAGTGCAGCCCAATGCGCTTAGCTAAAGCGTCAGCAGTTGTACCATTGACATTGGCACATTTGGCATGTACAACATTATCACACAGCCAACATGAGATGCTAGGTTGAGCGCACGTAATCTCGCTTCGACAGGTTTTAATAGCACAGATTAGATTTCCTTCCATTATATTAAGACAACACTGTAAAAGAGTAGCCAAATAAAACGTTAAAAAAAACTAAGAGCAAACTACGTAAAAAAAAGAGAGCAATTGCTAAGTAGGCGAGAGCACTAGCTGTCGTTACAGTAACTGCAACAACAAATGCACAGCGCAAACGAAAGTAGGGAGAGAGAGCAAACTGAAAAGAGTAAGCGCGCTCGCGACAGAATCTAAAAATAGACTTAGCTACCAAGCAATACAACAACGAAACTAAGAAGAGTTGATGTAAACAAAAGAAGCCAATAGCAAACCAATTACCAAATTACCAAACAAAAATGTTTGACTAATTTAATAGAAAGCACTCGCGAGTGAACAGATTTATATAGCAAAATAATAGGAGAAAACACTATAAGAAGTATTAGTACACTTTTGTTACGTGGAACACCGGTTAATCAAAAGATATCTAATTAAGTTTGGAGAGCAAAAGAAAAACACGTCTGTTCACTTGAAAAGCTAACGTAGAGTGAATGGGGAAAGGACTCGGACAGTTTCTGTGTTTCGTCTATCATACTAGCGTAATCGGAAAGGTTACTCGAATGTTTCAAAAGGTCACGTTGTTCAAACACCAGCACATCTAGAGCCCCCATCTAACTCAGGAATGTAGTTGGCATGCGAAAAGTCGGTGATCCGAGCATTCGCTACCACCAAGGACATTAACATCATGAAGGTGAACCTGGAAATTAAAGACAAGGTGATACTACAGTGCTCGGGTTTTCCTTAACGTAACTTACTAACTAACTGTGAAGGGGATGCCTACTTGAGGTTGTTCTTGTGGACCACCCTCCCCTTAATGAGAACAGACGTTCCCAGGTGTGCCTGCACTTTTTGTTCCGTGCACAGTGGGGTTAGCTTATTTCCTAACCTCTTGTTGTTCTTAACAAACACGAGTTCTCCCACCTCAAACACGCGGTTTTGACGGGATGGGTTGCATCTTCCGATGCTGTCTTGTTGAGCCTTCACTAATCTTGCCTTGACTTCTAGGTGGCGCTCGTGGGCCCCTGCGTGAACCACCTCAATTGGTTTCTTACGAGTAACTGAGTGCACGGTTTTGTTATATTATATCGTTGCCCTCAAGATTAGTTCTACTGTGTCATTCGTCTTTTTGTCCAACTTCAGACACCTGCGATTTCTGCCAATGTGCTGTGGAACCGTTCGACTTGGCCATTGGACGAGCTGTGGAGTGGAGGCGCATTTACTAATGCCGAAGCTGTTCTTGAGCATAGAGGTGACCGTTTCTGAGTTGAATGCGGGCTCATTGTCACAATAGACCGTTTTGATATTGGGGAGGAGGTTAATGATCTGCAACAGGGGTGCTGTGATGTCCACTATTGTTCTTGACATGACTGGTTGCACTATTCCTGTCGGTTGAGAATATGTCAATATGCACCATTTCGCCTGTATAACTGGGTATAGGCGTTTCCCCGAGTTCTTGCTTTTTCGGGTGCCTTTCATACTTTGCTTGGGTGCAGACCCTACAGTTAGCTACCACTTCCTTTGCTAAACTGCCCACTTTAGGAAAGTAATAATCCCCGAAGGACTTGTTTAAGCACGACTGTGCTCAGCAGTGCGTTGCGTCAAGCTGTTCGTTTTTGTCGGTTATATCTATCGCCATATTCTTACAGTGACGGAATTGGGTGGCTGGGAAGTGTGTAATGAGGTCGTGTTGAAAGCTTGCTAGTGTGGGCAAGTCGCAATGAATAGCGTTCACGACGTCAGGATTGACAACTTCTTTGAGGGTTTTTAACAGGCAACTTTTGTCAGTAAAACTGATCAAGTGGCGAGATTTGCTTCGGAACAGCACTAGATTTCGCTTGAGCGGAAAACGTGCTGCCTCCAGGATAATCTGGTTTCTGAAGCAAGCATTTATAGGTTTGTCTAAGGCTTCGACCGTGTAGGTCAAGGAAAGCTCGCTGTGAATGGTCGCAGCGTCTGATTGGGGTTCGTTTTGTAAGGCATTCAAATTCTGCCTAGATAGGGCGTCTGCCACGAAAATTTTCTTTGCCAGGTTTATAGAAAACCTTGGCATTATGCTGATCTATGTAAGATTTCCACCTTTTAATCTTGGCATTCGTGTTCCTGTCGGCAACAGCGAAGGTGAGGGGTTGGTGGTCAGTAAATATATTGATTTCCCCTAGAGCCATATAGGAAGTTCTGTAACTTACCTAAGGCCCATACGATCGCCAGCAGTTCCCTTTCATTTGTGGCATAGTTCTGCTCGGGCTGTTTAAGGGTGCGCGAAATCATGGTGATCGGGCCTCGGGCCCTCTTGAGATAGGACTGCACCGATGCCGCTTGCCGAAGCGTCTGTGGTAAGGTCAAAAGGCTTTTTTAAAATCTGGGTATTTGAGTATAACATCCTCGGCTGTTAGAATGTTACGCAGCCTTTGAAATGCGTTGCGTTGAGTTTCATTAAACTCGACGGAGATTTTTTTGGACATGTGTATGCTAATCGAGCCATTTTCCCCTTTTAGGATATCTGTAATCGGACAAAGAAAGATCTAACTTTGTAAACGCTATCTGGTTCAGGGTACTCCTGAATGGCCTTCACCTTTTCCGGATCGAATTTAGTTCCGTCCTTACTGACAATAAAGCCGAGCTATTCTACACTTTCTGTTGGATCCGAGTCATTTAATAGTATAGCAAAAATACCTTTATATTAAGTAGTAGCTTTTTAGTGTTTAAGTAGTATACATACATACGCATAACATGAAGTCACCCTAACATACATAATGAAACGCTGTTAATTAGCATAAGCTAGCTGTAAGTCTTTACTTTGAGCTCTTGCCTTCTCCTTTTGGCAAAAATAGATTTACTCTCTTTTGGATCATTGAACTTGGTGGTGTTCTTTTTACTCCGTAGCAGCCTAGCTAATTCTCACTTTCCGCGAAGTTCCATTAAAAAACAGCAATAATTAAATTGCTTATTTATTTAACGTAATGCAACCCGCAATATTTTAATTTTCGGTTTTGAAACTTGTTCATGGCGCCCGAGCAGGGACAATCGGAAAGTGTTTTTTGAACTTGTTGCGTATACAAGTTTAAAACAGTTATTAAATAAAATTGTTAAAATTGCTTGGCTGCTCGCGGTATCACCCCAGTTCGATTCGTCGCGTTCACAATACATTGAGTATTGCGTATATTGGTGCGGCTAATCTTCGCCTGATAGTGACCTGTGGCTGGAATTAACCAACCATATTAATCAAGCTCATTTGGACTAATCTGGAGTGTCCCAATGGACCCAATGGAAATTGACTTGGATTCTAGGGAAGTGGATTCGTCTGATGAACAGGTAACAGTGCCAAAACAAAAGAAAATTTAAAAGTAGACTTGAAGCAGCTCAAGTACTTGCATCTTTGTATTGGCATTGAGACATCACATTTTATTAAAAAAGTGTGAAAACAATTCGAAGCAAAAAAAAAAATCTGAGCTATTTGAAATATCTAAAAAATAAATTAAAACACAAGAGTATTTATTTAAAAAATTAAAATCATCTCGCTTGCAAAAGAAGTTTAAATCAACCCTCGCATACAACCAAAACGGAATAAGCGGACAGCTAGGTTGACAAGCGCCGGCAAAAATTCTCTCTCTTTCGTTCGCATGTTTCTGCCGTACCTTTGATCCGACCGCTTGCTATACCTTATTTTCCTTTGCTGCGTTCCGATATTTCGCTCTCTCTGCCTTCTCTGCTCTTTCGGGCTTCTCTTAGCGACATCGCAATTTACTGCAATTTGCCGCTCTTCTGTTCTTCTCTTACTTCAAAGTAATAAACCGGAACAAAAAACGTTTAAGTTTTTTTTTGTGTTTGCCTAATAATTGGTGCAGACTAAAAGCAGAAGGGGTGTTCACTCAATATAACTTATAAAATTTTGCATTGAACAATATTACAAATAAAAATAAAAAATACATAACAAATTATTTTATTTCTTTAAAAAATTTCTATCATGAGTAGACACGAATCTAAAGACCAGGAGTCAACTACTGTCGAAAAAGGCTCAAAGGGGAAATGACCCCGAGTGCGGCAGCATGAAGCTGACACAGCTGTTTGCTCGCTTAGACAAGGTAACAGAGGACATTTCCCGCATAAAACTTAAATTTGAATCTGGCTCTATATCAAAAGATCAGTTTGAACTGCAATGCCGATTAGATATATTAAATTCCTATATTAAAAAGGCAATGGGTTTGCAATCAGAAATTGATTCTGTGGATCCTGAAAATGATAATCGATCCGGTTTAGAAGAAATTTGTGTAACAACTAAAGCATTATTTATGTCAGCTCTAGCTCCAAGTGGTAATAAATCACAAACCCAAAATGCGCCAAGTTATATTAGCCACCATTCAAATTTACCAAAACTGAAACTACCTACATTTAGTGGGAAGCATGCTGAATTTAAGCAATTTATCAGTTTATTTGAAAGTTTGGTAGATTCAGATAATTCAATCTCGGACATTGAAAAATTTAATCATTTAATTTCATGTCTATCAGATGAAGCGTTAGGTACAGTACACGCATACCAAATGTCAGCAGCAAACTATCCAAAAGCATTAGCAAGTTTGCACCGTGTTTACGACAATAAATGCCTTATTTTCTTCGATACACTCGCTCAGCTGTTTGACATTCCTCCTGTGACTAAGCCATCTGCCAGGTCATTAAGGTTTCGGCAATTTTTGAGTCCCTTTTTTGTCGTTGGGTAATGAAAAAGATGTAGCCAATGCAATGATCATTCATCTCGTTCTATCTAAGGTAGATAATTACAAAATCAAAATATGAAGAGCAACTTGATTATGATATTTTGCCCAAGTGGTCTGACTGCGTTATAAATCTCAATAGGCGATATCAACATCTGACTGCAGAGGAATCCTCAAGAGCCAGAGTTGAACCAAAACCTGAGATCCCAATTAAAAAACCCACAAAGTCATCATTTGCCTGTTCCAAATCTACAAGTTCAGTTGATCCCGAGATGTCTGTATTGCAAATCTAACCATAGTATTGTCAACTGTCAAGGGTTTGCATCAATGCCTGTTCTGGAACGGTTTGAATTCTCCAAAGGTAAAGGGTTAAAGACACCAGAGCCACACCCAAGCCCAACGCACACACCAGAAACACCCCACAGCTGTAGTCAAAGTACATGATAGGTTCGGACAGGTTCATTTCGCCAGCGCTTTATTAGATGGAGGCTCTCAAGCTAATTTTATTACAGAGAGCTTTGCACAAACCCTTCGGCTCTCAAGAACCAATAGTAGCTTGACTGTGTCAGTATTAGGCAAGTCAAATTTAGTAGCCAAAGGTGAAGTCAATGCTACAGTGCACTCTCGAGTAAATAACCAGTTTAGTGCAGATTTATAGGTTTTAAGTTCAATTACGTCAGATCAGCCAGATTATAACCTCCCCGATCAGCAAATGGAAAATCCCAGCAAACATTGAACTAGCTGATCCTCGTTTCCACAAACCTCAGAAGATAGACTTGTTAATTGGAGTTGATCACTTCTTTGAGATGCTGTGTTCGGGACAAATTAAATTATCTGAAGATGCAACTTTACTCCAAAAAACATTATTAGGATGGGTAGTAGCGGGTCGATGGAAACAATTAAACACTCACCCGGTATCTTGTGCCATGATTGCTACTTCAGAACATGCTACATTAGAAGCTCTTGAAGAAAGACTTTGGGAGATAGAAGAAATGCCGAAAATATGTTCAAATGTTAAATATTCAGCCGAGCAACTTGCATGTGAGGATCATTTTAAGAAAAATATACGCCAGTTATCTTCGGTTAGATTGGAGGTTAGTTTGCCATTTAAATCTGACCCGTTTGATTTGGGGTCTTCATTTGATGCAGCTAAGCGTCGATTTTTATCATTAGAGCGTAGAGTGTCTAAAGACTCCACTCTCCATTCAATGTACACTCAATTTATGAAAGAGTACCTTGAGTTAGGCCATATGTCAGCTACAAATAATCAGATTCCACCAGGACCACATTATTTCATACCACATCAGTGTGTCCTGAGGCCTGATAGTAATACCACCAAACTTCGAGTTGTTTTTGATGCCTCGTGCAAGACAACATCACAGAAATCATTAAATTATATACTTATGGTGGGTCCTACTATCCAGAGGGAACTAATTTTGTCTTTAATTCGGTTTCGTTTGAATCGGTATGCACTGACAGCCGATGTAGAAAAAATGTATAGACAAGTAATGGTGGCTGAAAAAGATCGTAACTTTCAACTCGTTTTGTGGCGAGAAAAGCCAACTGATGATCTGCAAGTCTTTCGGTTAAATACCGTGACTTATGGCACATCAGTGCGCTCCATTTTTGGCAATACGATCCTTGCAAGAACTTGGTTTTCGCCATAAGGATTCGCATGCCACTGGAGCTGAAGTGATTTGCAATGACTTTTATGTGGATGACATGCTCACAGGAGCTGACGACCTTGACACACTAAATTTACGTCAGATCAGCCAGATTATAACATCCCGATCAGCAAATGGAAAATCTCAGCAAACATTGAACTAGCTGATTCTCGTTTCCACAAACCTCAGAAGATAGACTTGTTAATTGGAGTTGATCACTTCTTTGAGATGCTGTGTTCGGGACAAATTAAATTATCTGAAGATGCTCCTTTACTCCAAAAAACATTATTAGGATGGGTAGTAGCGGGTCGATGGAAACAAATAAACACTCACCCGGTATCTTGTGCCATGACTGCTACTTCAGAACATGGTACATTAGAAGCTCTTGTAGAAAGACTTTGGGAGATAGAAAAAAGACGAAAATATGTTCAAATGTTAAATATTCAGCCGAGCAACTTGCATGTGAGGATCATTTTAAGAAAAATATACGCCAGTTATCTTCGGTTAGATTGGAGGTTAGTTTGCCATTTAAATCTGACCCGTTTGATTTGGGGTCTTCATTTGATGCAGCTAAGCGTCGATTTTTATCATTAGAGCGTAGAGTGTCTAAAGACTCCACTCTCCATTCAATGTACACTCAATTTATGAAAGAGTACCTTGAGTTAGGCCATATGTCAGCTACAAATAATCAGATTCCACCAGGACCACATTATTTCATACCACATCAGTGTGTCTTGAGGCCTGATAGTAATACCACCAAACTTCGAGTTGTTTTTGATGCCTCGTGCAAGACAACATCACAGAAATCATTAAATTATATACTTATGGTGGGTCCTACTATCCAGAGGGAACTAATTTTGTCTTTAATTCGGTTTCGTTTGAATCGGTATGCACTGACAGCCGATGTAGAAAAAATGTATAGACAAGTAATGGTGGCTGAAAAAGATCGTAACTTTCAACTCGTTTTGTGGCGAGAAAAGCCAACTGATGATCTGCAAGTCTTTCGGTTAAATACCGTGACTTATGGCACAGCGCGCTCCATTTTTGGCAATACGATCCTTGCAAGAACTTGGTTTTCGCCATAAGGATTCGCATGCCACTGGAGCTGAAGTGATTTGCAATGACTTTTATGTGGATTACATGCTCACAGGAGCTGACGACCTTGACACACTAAATTTACGTCAGATCAGCCAGATTATAACCTCCCGATCAGCAAATGGAAAATCTCAGCAAACATTGAACTAGCTGATCCTCGTTTCCACAAACCTCAGAAGATAGACTTGTTAATTGGAGTTGATCACTTCTTTGAGATGCTGTGTTCGGGACAAATTAAATTATCTGAAGATGCTCCTTTACTCCAAAAAACATTATTAGGATGGGTAGTAGCGGGTCGATGGAAACAATTAAACACTTACCCGGTATCTTGTGCCATGATTGCTACTTCAGAACATGGTACATTAGAAGCTCTTGTAGAAGCTTTGGGAGATGAAAAAAGACGAAAATATGTTCAAATGTTAAATATTCAGTCGAGCAACTTGCATGTGAGGATCATTTGAAGAAAAATATACGCCAGTTGTCTTCAGGTAGATTGGAGGTTAGTTTGCCATTTAAATCTGACCCGTTTGATTTGGGGTCTTCATTTGATGCAGCTAAGCGTCGATTTTTATCGTTAGAGCGTAGAGTGTCTAAAGACTCTACTCTCTATTCAATGTACACTCAATTTATGAAAGAGTACCTTGAGTTAGGCCATATGTCAGCTACAAATAATCAGATACCACCAGGACCACATTATTTCATGCCACATCAGTGTGTCCTGAGGGCCTGATTGTAGACCACCAAACTTCGACAACATCACAGAAATCATTAAATGATATACTTATGGTGGGTCCTACTATTCAGAGGGAAATAATTTCGTCTTTAATTCGGTTTCGTTTGAATCGGTATGCACTGACACCCGATGTAGAAAAAATGTATAGACAAGTAATGGTGGCTGAAAAAGATCGCAACTTTCAACTCGTTTTGTGGCGAGAAAAACCGACTGATGATTTGCAAGTCTTTCGGTTAAATACCGTGACTTATGGGACATCAGCAGCTCCATTTTAGCAATACGATCCTTGCAAGAACTTGGTTTTCGCCATAAGGATTCGCATGCCATTGGAGCTGAAGTGATTTGCAATGACTTTTATGTGGATGACATGTTCACAGGAGCTGACGACCTTGACACACTAAATTTAATATGTAAACAAGTGTCGGAAGTCTTAGCTTCAGGTGGACTAAAATTAGCAAAGTGGTTTTCTAACTATCCACAACTATCAAAAGGAAATCAATGTGAAAAATCCTTTAACTTCAATGATGCCGATTCTACCAAGACCTTAGGAATGACGTGGATTCCAAAAGGTGATATATTTCGATATCGCTTTGACAAATAATTTCAGGATACAATTCCTACAAAGCGCACAATACTGTCGATCAGTGCTTGTTTGTTCGATTCACTTGGACTATTGACTCCAATAAGCGTCACTGCAAAAATGTTGCTGCAAGAAATTTGGCAGTTGAAATTAGATTGGGATGAATCTATCCCCATGTCTTTGACTACAAGTTGGTCAAATTTCACGCAAAATTTGCACGACATTCATAATATTGAAGTACCAAGATACACTTATGCAAGTGGATCATCAGGAGTTCAGATTCATGGATTTGCAGACGCATCCAGCCACGCTTATGGTTGTTGTTTATATGTTCGAGCACTTTATAAAGGAAAAATTCAATGCCAGCTGCTCGCAGCTAAGGCAAAAGTAGCTCCATTAAAAACAAAAACAATTCCAAGGCTTGAGTTATGTGCGGCCACAATGTTGGCTCAATTTTGGTCTTCAATAAAACAGGTACTTGACCATTGTAGAATCGAGAGTGTGCAATTTTGGACAGATTCTGAAATCACACTACATTGGATAAATACTTCGCCATCCATGCTTGCAACTTTCGTAGCCAATCGTATTGCTACAATTCAAGAATTGTCTCAGAGAATATCCTGGCAACATGTACCAACTAAATTTAATCCAGCAGATATTGCATCTCGCGGATATACTGTTCAGGAACTGAAGGATTCTCTTTGGTTCAATGGACCTTACTTTTTATTAGAAAATAAAAAACATTGGCCCAAAAATAATCACATAGCGATTCCAGCTGACATGTCAAATTTCGAATTTAAGAAAACTGCAAATGTTTTTATTGCCACTGGAGAAAACGTTTTGGTAAAATGGATTAGTCGCATTGGGTCGTATACAAAGCTAACTCGTATTTTCGCTTATATGTATAAATTTCTAAATTTGTGTAAAACACAGAAACGATCGAAACAATTAAGTTCCGATGAGATGCATTTCGCCTCGTTAAAATTATTTGAAATTATTTAAAGAAACGAGTATGTACATGAATATGACAAGATTAAGAAAGCCAAACCCCTTCAGCCTGGTTTACAGGCATTAACTCCCTTCATCCAAAAATTCTCTAAAAGTAAAAGACGCTTTTCTTTAATCAGAGTAGGTGGCAGACTTTTAAATGCTCCATTGTCACATAACACTAAATTTCCGATTTTATTGCCAAACAAAAATCATTTGGTTGAAATATATCTTCTACATTTACATTTAAAAAATTACCATGCCGGTCCAAAAACAATGCTCAGTCTGCTTCGACAAGAGATTTGGATCGTAAATGCTCGAAGAGAATGCACTCAAATAGTTCGGAGATGCATTCATTGTTTTCGATATAAGCCAAAATTATTAGGCCAAATAATGGGTGATCTACCCACAGACAGATTTTCGCAGTGCGTCCCTTTTATATCTGTGGAGTTGATTTTTGTGGACCGATAAACATTTCATTACGAATTCGTGGCCGGCCACCTATTAAAATGTATATAGCTATATTTGTATGTTTTGCTTCGAAGGCCGTTCACATAGAGTTGGTTCCTGATTTATCCACTAATTGTTTTATTATTGCCCTTAGAAGTTGCATCGCAAGACGTGGCGTTCCGCGGAGGATATACTCCGACAACGCGACAAATTTTCTAGGAGCCAGGAACCAGCTCCAGGACTTTCTGAAGGCATTCGAGGAGCAGAGGTCTCAACTGCAGTCGTTCGCAGCGGAAACCGGGATGGACTGGCAGTTCATACCCCCCGCGCCACCCACTTCGGAGGCCTTTGGGAAGCAGCGGTGAAGTCGGCGAAGGGTCTGCTGCTGCGGCAAATAGGAGACGCCTTCCTCACAGAGGCAGAGGTCCGCACACACTTGGCAGAGGTCGAGGCAATCCTCAACTCGCGTCCGTTGACGCCATGCAGCGCAGACCCCAACGATGGAGAGGCCCTAACTCCAGGGCACCTGCTCATAGGCCAAGCCCTGCGTTCGCTGCCGCAAGGGTCCGAGCGCGACGAACAGACCAAAGGGTGGCAGTATACGCGCAGGTGGCAGCTGCTGTCAATGCTCAGACAGCGGTTCTGGCAAGCGTGGTCCAGGGACTACATCCTAAACCTGCAAGGCAAGGCCAAGTGGCAGGTCGAGGCGGCCAATCTCGAGGTCGGCGCATTGGTCATCGTGCACGACGACAACACTCCACCCCAGCATTGGATTACCCGGGTCAATGCAACCATAAAAGGAGCGGATGGCAAGGTTCGAGTGGCCGAGGTGAAAACGGCAACCTGCGTTTTTAAAAGGCCAATTCATAAGTTAGCGGTTTTGCCAATTATTTAATTTTAATTTACCATCAATCGTTTTTTTAATTATGAATTGTTTTTTTTTTTGAAGTTTAGTCCTTCAACGTGGCCGGAATATTGGATCCGAGTCATTTAATAGTATAGGTTATGCCGGCAGGCCCAAGTGGGGGGATTTAATAGTATAGCAAAAATACCTTTATATTAAGTAGTAGCTTTTAGTAGTATACATACATACGCATAACATGAAGTCACCCTAACATACATAATGAAACGCTGTTAATTAGCATAAGCTAGCTGTAAGTCTTTACTTTGTGCTCTTGCCTTCTCCTTTTGGCAAAAATAGATTTACTCTCTTTTGGATCATTGAACTTGGTGGTGTTCTTTTTACTCCGTAGCAGCCTAGCTAATTCTCACTTTCTCACTTCTTCTATTGTAGTAAAATGTAGTACGTGTAGTTATAATTAGTGTGTAAGACTCTGTGTAATTGTATGTATCGTTTATCGATCATGGCTCAACGCCATCTATTGAAACGCAGAATTGTACGAACGCGAATTGTGAAATTAAAATAATTGAACGCCTAAAATAAAAACTTATTGATTAACAACTAAAAAGGCTATCCGTAAAATTATATTCCTCTAATTCAAGCCTTATTCTTGTTAATTTAGAACTGGGGTTGACCATTGAAAATAAATATGTCAATGGTCTATGATCTGTTTTCACAGTGAATTGTTTTCCGTAAATGTACGGTCTAAAATGTACTATTGCCCAATGAATTGCTGTTAACTCTTGTTCCGTTGTACTCTTATTGCTTTCACCTTTCGTAAAAGCTATTGATGCATAAGCAACTGGGAGTTGGTGGCCATTGTGGTTTTGAGTTAAAACTGCGCCACACGCTTGCTTGCTTGCATCTGTTATTATGCAAAATTCATTGCTGAAGTCTGGGTACTGCAAGACTGTTGGGTTTATTAGCTGCGATTTTAAATGTACTAATGCATTTTGGCATTCATCTGTCCACTCGAATGGAACATTCTTTTTACATAATCTTGTTGTGTGCCGTGAATAATCGGCGAAATTTTGATAAAACGTCTGCAAAATGCTCCAAAACGTCTAGCGCTATCCGCATCATGTGGAACTGGGTAGTTGTGAATGATATCATATTTTTTGTCATCCGGCAATATTCCTTTGTCTGTGCATTTATGTCCTAAAAATGTGACTTCATGCATGAAAAATGAACATTTTTCAGGATGTAACTTTAGGTTGTATTCCCTGCATTTATCAAAAACTTCAGTGAGGTTTTTAAGCATATGCTTTTCGGAACAACCGATGACTATTAAGTCATCCATATAAAGGAATGCCTGAGACGGTTCTATTCCGGAGAATGCTATAGTCATCATTCTTTGGAATGAATTAGGCGCTATTTTTTAAACCAAATGGCAATCGCGTGAAACGATATGAGCCATTGTTGGTTGAAAAGATGTTATATCTCTTGAGCCTTCATCCAGCTCGATTTGATGAAAACCTGACATTAAATCAGGGCAAGAAAAATATATTGCTCGACCAAGTTGGTCCAAAATATCATCTATTCTCGATAGTGGAAATTTGTCAGCTAAAAAGTTTCCTATTAATTTGGCGATAGTCTATTACTAATCTCCATTTCTTTTTATCTGAATCTGGGGTTGACTTTTAGGTACTAATAGCAAAGGGCTATTGTACTCTGAAACTGATGGTTCGAATATTTTATCTTTTATTAATTTCTGTATCTGGGATTGCATTTCTTCTACTTGACTATGAGGACTTCTATAATTTTTTGTGTATACGGGCTCATCATCTTTTAATCTCAACTGTTGTTTATAAAAATTATTAACCGTTATTGGTTCTGATTCTAATGCAAATATATCTGTATATTCACTGCATAAAGTTTCTAATTGTAATTTAAACAATTTTGGGAAATTTTTCTTCAATTGAGATAAGACAGTTTTATTTCTGTTTTCGCTATTTGCCTGAACTACATTGTAGTTCGAAAAGTAGCTCATATTTTAAAGTGTCCATATTGACCAATTGGTCAGAATCTGTTGTGTACAAAATTCGGACAAATGTACTACTAGATGTTGCAATTGTATTTGCAACATAAATGCCATTTTGAATTTCCTAGTTGGGTATTAAAACACTATCTTCATTTGTGGATAGTATTAATCTTCGGACAACTTGAGATCTTACTGGTAATTGAGTTGTATTATTACCAGAGCTGTATGTTATTGGAACATAAATTGGAAATTTCAAATTGTTGGGTCTAATTATAAACCAATCTTCTGCTGGTTTGAAATCAATTTGGCAATTATATTTTTTTAATGAAATCTATTCCTATTATTCCGTCATATGGTATGGGAAAATTTTTATCTACTAAATGAAAGTCGTGTGGGATAATGTATTTACCTGTCTGTATCTCAATAAAAAGTCTGTCCTTGAGACTGAATTGTCTGTTGACTTATGCCTTGAATATTTATTTTGTTAGTTATTTGAATATTAGAAAATTTGTTGGAGTTCCTTTTGAGAATAGAGATATCTGCTCCTGTATCAAGAAGGAAAACAAGTTTTACACCTGTTTCGACATGAATGAATGTGGTAAATATATTGAGATTATAATTGATGGCGTATACTCTACTCTGTTTCCATTATTACGGCCTCTATTGTTGCCGTTATAGCGGTTATAATTTCCATTATTGCGGTTTTGATAGCCGCTATTCTGGTAACCGTTATTTTGGTAACCGTTATTATAGTTGCCTCTATAACCATTGTTATTGAAGCCTCTACCTCGGTTACCACCTCTATTGGCATTGCCGTATCCTCTGTTAGATGTGTTACCTCTAAAGTACATCACCTTATTGATGTCACCGGTAACTCTTGCACTCGTTCTTATGTATGCGCTTATCGCTGCATCCATAGTGGTGCAAGTCCCTGCTTCCAGTACTGTTTTGATACTTTCGTGCTCAGCACGATTTATCATGGTGTCAATTGCCTCTTTAGTACTTAGACTAGTGGCATGTTCTAGAGGTATACCCTCATCGATAAAGGAAGCTTCTAAAAGCTTTCTCAGTCTATCAACTTCAGCGGTAAATTGCGTTGCAGTTTTACCTCTTTGCTGAACTGTTGATAACTTTTGCTGACATTACTGGATGTCTCACCGACAACTACTTTCTGCAATTTGTTTATAATTGCTGGAATTGTCGTTTCATTGTCAACTGAGTTCAAAATTGTGCCAACTATTTTGAACTTAATGACCTCAACTGCAATGTCTTCAAATGGTCCCTTAGCTAAGTCTACCAATTTGATTGCCTTAATAAATCGTTGTAAATGGATCTTTTGTCCATCAAATTCTGGCACTGCGCAAGCGACTTCCTTAATGTAAGACCTAATGGCTGCGGCTTGTTCTGCCATGGTTAAGGTATTTTCTGAGTCAGCTGCGTTATTTGTAGTATTTTCTTCCTTCAGCACTAGTGTTGCTGGTATAGTTAGATCGTGAAGATCTTCCTCTTTAATGTCTTCCTCGACTACAGTTGTATTTTCTTCGTCTGAGTCAAAGCTTTCTTCATTAACATTTATTGTTAATGGAGTGTTTACTATAGTCGGAATTTTTATATGGAGGCTGAATTTATTTTTTATTAATATTAATTTTTCCCTTAATGCTGTGGCGTCAACAGTTTTAGTGTCTATCAAACCCATTTTGGGTATATTAATTTTATAGTTTTGTAAAAAATCTTTTCTATTTTTATATATGTTTTCAGTTTTGCTTATTCTATTTGTCTCTATGGACATTTATATTGGGAATTATTTCTTCCTTAGGATTTTGTTTTTGTTTTACATTATTTCCTGCCTGATTCTAGCTATGGCTTCACGGGCCATATTGGGTTAACAGGGCATAGTAGTATATGCTCCATTTTTACAATGTGTCTTACAAAAATTTTTTTTTTTATATGTATTTATATTTATGGCTAATTTATTAATTAGTTAATATTTTACTGCTGCTGATGTTCATCTGCTGGTGTCAGCTGGGCGTCTTCGGGGGTGGCACGCTGACACTCCCTCGCTGCTGTCTATTTCTGGGCAGCTGATGATGTGGATGGCTGCTCACAAGTCCCCAGGCAGTGAGGACTCCAGACTCCTCCGCAGTCCGGTGCGCAGGTCTTTTTAGGCTTCGTTAGTGCCGGAGCTGGTGCTGGATATGCTATTGGTTTTGGAACTTCATTAATTACTGTTATATTTTTTAGTATTTTCTGAGTGAGTTTTCTCGAGTGCTTGGGTCTTTAATTCTTGCTGATATTGCAACAAGTGGTCTAGCTCTGCATTTAGCTTTAGGGCTTTCGACCAAACCGGTGGCGTTTGCTGACCATATATTAGCCACCTTACGTGGGCTATACGTTTTTTCAGCTTGGTCTTTAGACCGCCACGGTGCTTTCCCCATAACTCAATACAACTCTACTCACTCAGATTTGTTCTCAGTTTGGCCATGATATGTAATTGCCATGAAATGTAATGTAATGTGTTGTGGCGATTTCTCGAAATTTATTTTCCAGCCTTCCAGTCCAGTTTTCTTCCGATATGCATTTAGTGGTGTGGTTTCGTCCAGTTTGTCCATCGTTGGACGACTGTCACGGTCGCCATGTAATGTGTAGACTTTCCAGTTGATAACACACGTTTGTTCTTTTAGCCGTCAGGCTGATTTAAGTTTTTATTTAGATTCAATACTTGTTTGGCAGAAATGGTTCTGCCAGTTCAACTCTCTTTACAAGTCTCTCCGTTCTCATTCTTAAATATATTTCGACGAAGGCTAAGCCGCGTAGCTGCGCTGCCGGATACGCCAGCAGCGGAGCGGCTCTCTTATGTATATCTTATATATCTATGCTTATCGAGAGAGCGAGTTATGCACTTATGTATTAGGCATTTGGTCGGCGTGGGAATGCTGACCATGCACTTATACTTTGTAGCCTTCAAGTGGACGATCATGTTACATCCCCTTTGGGCTTTATTGGTTGCATAAACATATCAACAAAGTGCTGCTATGTGTTTGTATGCTGTAAATACTATTGTACTTAAATGTTCTTAATATTACATAGGCGCATACTACATTATGTATAAAGCAAAAATCAGATATGGTAAATATAGTTGCAATATCTTGAGGTCTTACAAAAATCATCCTATAGTTTGAATGGTAGTTATACCATAAATAGGTCCGATTCGGTTTGATCCGACCTATTTACAGCATTCAGCAATAAGAATCATGTGTGCCAAATTTTATCAAGATAGCTTTAAAACTGAGAGAGTAGTTTGCATAGTAAAAGACGACACAGGGACATACCAATACACGGACACAGCGACAGACGTAAAGGGCTCATTCGATTCCTCTGCTGATTCTGAATGACGTTTCTTAATATGCATTGCAAACACTTGGCCAAATGTATATGCAAGGGTATAAAAATACATTTTACAAATCGTCATCCACACTTACCAGACAGTCAATACCGGACTACTTCATTGCTCCGCTAAATTGCACAAAATTGCGATTGGCACACATAATAATTACTCAAGCAGATTCTTAAAAAAATCTTTAATATCTTCGTTCACAATAATGCATTTTCAGCTGTAGTAACTTCGGTGATTGCTATTTTAAAAAAAAACTTGATCAACGTACACAGAAACCTTCATGCAAAATTTGGTGTGTCTAGGTTTTACTATAAGTGAGATCTGTGTGTTCATCTGGAAATCCGGACAGATATACAGACAGACAGACATGGCTCAATCGACTCGGCTAGTGATTCTGACAAAGAATATATATAATTTCACGTTCACGGTTTATGGTTTTAAAAAAATATATTTTTATTGGAACCAAGAACTTAAGTAGCACGCGGAGACTTACAGTTGAAGGCAGAATTAAATCTGAATCTAAGCTACAAACTGAACGCTTAGCAAACCCTTGGTTGAGAATTATTTACTTCTATGTTGGGCGTACATAAGGCTCTCTTTTATGTTTATGCGCTCTCTTGAGTGGAGTGCGCATGGGAACGGATCAGCCGAGAATTTAAGCTGCGCTAGCAGTTTTGACCCTTCTCGTGGGAATTTTTACAATTGATCAGAGTAGGCTGATTTGTTATTGTCGCCGAATTTGGGACTGCGGACGTTTATGTCTAAGTAGGCTGAAGTGGTTCTGATGCAATACATAAATATTTGACGTAAAATGCTAAGTACAAGTGGCATGTTGATGTATGTAAGTGGTTTTTGTTGTGAGTGTGTATGTGTGGTCAAGTGGTGAACTATGGTACATATGTTACTTCCCCATCCATAAAAATTAGCCTGCCCTCAGGCGTATTAACTAGGATACAATATAGGGTTTATATTACTATCATTTGATATTACGTCATTGTTTACAATATTTGGGGGTTCTGTAGGAGTGAGAACTTGTTTTTTGAATTTGATTATTATTTTCTTAGATATACTATTATATTTGTAGATAAAATATAATATTATTATTATAATTAATACAATTATTGACGTTATTATCATTGTTAGGAAAGTATTTTTTGTATTTGTTTCAACAATTTCTTTTGCTTGAATGTATGCTAATGTATCTGGTTTGGTTACGTTATTGTTCACATAAACTGTTTGTGTGTAATCAAGTATTCTATTTGATATTAAAAAATCATCGATTTGAATTGAACAGTTAGAAGCTTTAATTAAATTATCTCCCTCTATTATTATTTCTTGATTTATACAATTTTGGTTATGTGTGGTTTTTGGCAATTTCCATGTTAAAACAATGTTAGGTTCGACATAACTGATTTCTGTATTTTTGTGCGTTTTTGTATATCTACATTCTGTATTTGCTTGATTGAGAATACCTGTTATACATTTGTTAAGTCCTCCTTTTTTGAAGATGCTAAGAAACTTATATTGTTCTGAACAAAATATTTGTCGTTTACATTTTCCATTAGGATATTTTTTGTTGCTATCAGGATACGGTACTATTGTGAATATTGGTGTTTTTATAATATCTTTTGGGATATGGGAAATTAAAAGGATTTCGTTTGTGTCAGTTTTTAACCAAGTTGAAGTTTTAATATTTAGAACTTTTTCTGAGTTTATATTTGTTAAATAGTCGTGTTTTAATAGCTTGGAGTTAAATATGCCAAGTCTCGTTAGCTGCATTCCTAGCTCAATATCCTCTATATATTCTGTAAACTGTTAAAGGTTGAATAATAAAAGGTTAAGTCTCTGGTCTCCTTCATGTGTTGTACTTAAACCAGTAAGAAAAGCGACAGTCGCGCAACACGCGACAGTGGGATACCCTTCGACCTAGTATGTTCCCGTGTAGTTTAATTTGTTAAATTCATACACATATGCATATGCACATGCTTTGAAATTAATCCCGACAGATGGCGCTCGTGCTACGCGCTCGCCCGCCTCCCTTGTTAGCTGACAGAAGCACTTGGTTTTATGCTCATACTTTCTTAAATAACTTTTGTGTTTATTGTCCGATCGAACTGAAATTTGGAGACTACGTAGATATTTCATTAAGCTTAGTATATGTTAAGTCAGAAAGTTCTATCTTTTAAACAGCGCTTACAAATTGAGTTCAAAAATTAAATTATTGATTTGTGGGGGCGGTGGGCGTGGCACCTAACATTTGAAATAAACTTGATCTGCTTGATCCACACAGGAGTCTTCCTGCCAAATTTGGTAACTCTAGCTTTTATAATAGCTGAGATCTGTGCGTTCATACAGACGGACAGACGGACAGACGGTCAGACGGACAGACGGACAGACGGACAGACGGACAGACGGACAGACAGACAGACATGGCTCAATCGACTCGGCATGTGATCCTGAGCAAGAATATATATACGAAATATATTTTATGGGGTCTCCGACGCCTCCTTCTGCCTGTTACATACATTTGCATTTTGCACAAAGTTAGTATACCCTTTTTGACCATTTTCAATGGTCGAAGGGTATAAAAATGTATTACTTCTATTCCTTTGTTTACTTCTTTTATTACATCGTTGAGTTCGTTATTTTGTACTGTATTTTCTGACAAGTTCTGAATTTTTTGCTCTAACTCTTCTTTATCTGTTTGATCTAGTGTTCCGAAAAGGTATTTGTATGTTGTGTCTATAAAGTTAACTAAGCCGCGTTTGCTGCGCTTCGCTATTGTAATGCCATTCATTTCTCTTATTATTGAACTTGGGATACATTTTCGTATTCTTGTGATTGTTTAATAATATTTCTGTTTTTATATATCTGTAATATATCTGTTTTTGTTAAGTTCACAGTTAAGGAATGATATTCATAATTGATAGGTAAACTTATTGAGCCAGTATTAAAGATTAGGTAACCATTTTTGGCTTGAATTGGGTTGACTTCGATACTTTGTCCATGGACGTATCGGGTGAAACATGATAATGTAATAATTAATTATCACCCGTTAGTATATCTGGGTCGAACTTTGCTAATTCACCTACTATTGGTGGACAGAATACCTGTAATTGGTGTCTCTGAGAAATTTCTATTAATTTTTCTCTTAGGGTTTTTAATAACTCTGTTACTTGTGTATAATTTAGGGCTGATAATTTGGTACTATTTTCAGCAATTATCCTCTGCACTATATTATATTGTTTTATTAGACTTTCTATATGTTTTTTTTTTAGTGTCCGTTGTTATTGGTACATTTTTATTCAGACATTTATAACACCTATTAAACTCCTCTTTTGCACGTTTTAGATGTGAGACTAACTCTGCCCATTGCATTGGGATTAACAGTTATTTGTATTTTATTTCCTTTTATTTCAATTACTTTTGCAATACAATGATTTTAATTTAATTCATATCTTAGATATCGTTTAAGGCATTTGCTGTGCTCCGATATCGTTTTATAAGGCATTTATTGTGTAGTTTGTAAATTTTTATTAGCGCGTTGGCTATCATTATTAATGCCATAATAATTAATATAATGGTTATCCAGAACAAATCATTATTTGCGACTTCTACCTAATTAATTACGTTAGCAGTGGAGTCCACTGTCTTGGTATCTATTAAACCAATAGTGGGTATACTATAAAAATTATTGTTGAAATGTTCTGGTTTATATTGTTTACTTATTTTGTTTGTCTCTATTGACATCAATTTCTCCTAACGGAAATAAAGATTTTTTAGGAAATGTGGTTGATTCACAATTCGATTTACAATTCATTATTTTTTTTTTAAAAAAAATTCTTCAACCACATTTGTTAGTATAAAGCCTATTGTTTGGTTTAGTAGTTTTCAAGCAGCGGTTTCCCGCATCAGCTTGATATTAAAATTAATTAATTAAAATAAAGGCAAATTGGGGCATTGGCAATTATGCAGCCCGTTTGCATTGTTTCGCATCAGTGCGAAGCTGTTCATCTAGTTGTTGTAGACGCTCTTTGTAGCGTTATCGGGATGATTCGTCTTTGGTCAACTGGATCATTTCCTTGACCAGTTGCCGTTGCTCTTCGTCCACTCCTATTGTGTTTTGGTATTTCCCTTTTTTCCTGGCGTGCCCTGTACTCAGCTATTGTGAATGGGCGTGGTCCATCGGTTGGATTTGCCTGCAAGGCCTCTTGCAATGTCGGTAAATCCCTTTGTTCAATAGGAACAGCGCTGTTGAAGTTTTGCTCCTCTGTCATTAGTTGTTTGTATGGCTAACTGGTGATTGTTTGGTAATAGTTTTAGTGTTTATTGTAGAATTTTATGCTGAGTGAGCATGTGACTTGTGTTGGGATTTGGTATTTTTGCATTTACTTGCAAAAGTTGTTTTCAGCTTAATTTTTTAGCTGTCTATTAACCGAATGTTGGCGTATTGGTGTATAATGTTCACCTTAAGTACGCTATTCTATTTCCCGATACACTTCACTATACTCTACTCACTCAGTCATATTGTATCCACATCCATCCAGTCAACAACAGTATTGTATGCACATCCATCCAGTCAACAGCAGTATTGTATGCAGCCTCGTGACCATGTCACGGTCGCCATGTAATAATTAACGGTCGATGGCTCAATGACGCCTTCTGACAGCATTCTGTCCACCTCTACGTAGATAAGTTTCTCTACAACGGGAGAAATGGGTTTAATAATCAACGGTCGCCAATGTAATAATAAACAACTAGGTACTTCGTTGTTTGCCAGTTCAAGTCTAACTGTTTCTTTATTGTGATAATATTCTTTGCTTAATTCTAATACATAATGGTTTTTAAATATATAAGTGTGAGCGTATATAAGGCAATTTTATACAAAGTGCTTGCGCGGCAGTTCTCACGCTGCGCCGCTAACCGTCTCATACATAAGTGAGCGGTCATATTAAAATTACACTTGTGTGTGAAGGCGTGCGTAGGTGTGCGTTGCCGTGTGTACAGGTGTAGGAGTGAAAAGTCGGCAAATATCAGTGCAGGAAAGTAACGCACGTCTGGGTGTTCTCACTGTGCTGAAGTTTCACTGGTGCGACGACGGTCAACACCCATCGCATACAGTGAAGCTTCTAGTACAGCCGCAGGGCGAGTCTCAAAGCTGACGGTCAACATCCCGGCACTGAGACTCTCAAACTGTAAAGAGAACATTTGGTAGGCGGTAGCTTTCTTCGATGGGTCGCTTTTCGCCGAAAGGCCGAACTGGAAACGATGGCAGACGAGTTTGGTTTCAAACGGGAGGGCACCGTGGAGGAGTTGCGAGCTCGGTTGTCGACTTTCATCAACCGAAAGGACCACACCTCCGACGTTATCGCCCGCCTGCAAGCTCACGAGGCTAACTTCGGTGCCGTCGCAAGCCCAGACAGAAGGCTCCCAGTCGTCGACCAGTTATCGAGCCTTGCCGAAGGAGAGGAAGGTCGAGGACAGCCGAGTACGAAATCTGCTTCCGAAGTCAAACCAGCGATGACAACACAGACGCTCACAGTGCCCCAGCCTATGGCACCTCGGAGTCACGTCACCAGCCAGCAACAAATAACCTGCCAACAGCGTATATCCAACATCGAGCAGCCAGGGTACCACCCCGGATTTGAGAGGCAAGATAGCGCTGCTTTTGCTCACACAGCAGACCGACCGCATGCGACGCTGGGGGGATAACATTTGACGGAACCTCCGACCCACTACGGTTCATCGAGCTCCTGGAGGAGCGGGCTACCAACTACAGTATCGACCCGAGGGACATGCCGCAAGCCATTCCCGAACTACTTCTAGGGTCAGCCGAAGACTGGTTCCGGACGAGCAGGCTACAAGGAGAAACATAGACGGTATTCCGGAGGGGAATTTCTGGACTTCTTCCTGCCGCCACGTTACTTCCAGAGGCTCGAAGACGCCGGGAAAGAATGTCCGGCAGTAGCGGGAGTTTTACAACTCCACGGTGGCCGCATTACCGCTCGCGTCATCAGGGTTACGTGGTGGCAGCTACCGTCGACACTGGAGCAACGAGGAGTTTCATTGGCTCGCGGTTAGCCAAGAAACTGGGGAACGCCAGCAACAGATGTAACGCGAAGACCGTGGTCGCTAGCTAGCAGACGGAAGCCGGAAAGAGCTCACGCAAGCTCTCTGGATGGATGTACAGATCGGATCCTCCTGTACAAAAAGTCAAAATGTTGGAGTTGCCCGTCGTGCTGGACGACGTACTGCTCGGTTTGGATTTCCTGGGGGCTACCGACGCCGTGCTCATATGTTGGGGAGTGTCCTTACATCTAGGCACACGAGTGGCAAGCTACGTTCCACCCAGGGAGTTGGCAATAACACCGGATTCCAAAGGCCCGACAAAAGGAGGCCTCAGCAGGCGCACAGGACACGAGTGCCCCTACGGCAGCATTAAGAAGTACAGTCGGCAAACGTGCGACTGTGACTTCCACCAAGGAGACCCCTACGGCAGCATTAAGAAGTACAGTCGGCAAACGCGCGACTGTGACTTCCACCAAGGAGACCCCTACGGCAGCACTACGAAGTACAGTCGGCAAACGCGCGACTGTGACTTCCATCAATGAGACACCTACGGCAGCACTACGAAGTACAGTCGGCAAACGCGCGACTGTCACTTCCGTCAAGGAGACACCTACGGCAGCACCACGAAGTACAGCCGGCAGACGTGCGACTGTGACTTCATCCCAGGAAACCCCGGTGGAACGCCAGACAACACACGCGGGAGGTTACGAGGACAACATGGCCAGGTTCTTGGACCCGAAGGTCAAAGAGGCGATCGAGAAGAACCCCTTTCGACAGAAGAGGGAGTGCACCCCCGTGACGGGACTCGCTACGGTTGGGATGATGCCGGCCGCAACAGGAGGAGGGGACCAACTAAATGTACCACCCATCGCACCATGGGTCAACGAGTTCCTGGAAAACGAGCTGGCCCTGTTTGATAGCTTGTCCGGTGTCTCACGAATCACCGAACACGTGATCGTTCTGAAAGATGACCGGCCTATCAAACAGCGCTACTACCCAAAGAACCCGGCCATGCTCAAATAAAGAAATAAAACGAAACCAAAAGTTAGTGTTCAATATGTGTTATGAGTGAAAATAGGCCACGGTACTTGGTGCGAGAGCCCCAGTTGAGAGAGGCAAAAACCACTCAAACTGGAGGCGCTCGCATACAGGGTGAATTTTTATGTCGCCCAACCGTGGATATTAGCATAAGTATGGCTGTGAGTTTTGTTCTGAATGTTAGTTTAAGCGTAGTGTTTTTCTGCAGGTGTGCGTGTAGGAGAGAGTGTGTGTTTAGGCGTGCGTAGGTGTGCGTTGCCGTGTGTACAGGTGGAGGAGTGAAAAGTCGGCAATATCAGTGCAGGAGAGTAACGCACGTCTGGGTGTTCTCACTGTGCTGAAGTTTCACTGGTGCGACGACGGTCAACACCCATCGCATACAGTGAAGCTTCTAGTACAGCCGCAGGGCGAGTCTCAAAGCTGACGGTCAACATCCCGGCACTGAGACTCTCAAACTGTAAAGAGAACATTTGGTAGGCGGTAGCTTCCGTGTTACTGGCTGCTGACGGACCACACCACCCTGCACCTCGCCCTCGAGTCGGCCTCGCCACTTGAAAAGCCCTGCCCTTCCCCCCTCGTCACCCAAACATTTCCGCACCCTCGTCCAGGGTCTCAGCACCAATACAAATATCTTGTAACGGTAGCTCTGGCGCGATTAAGCTCACCTCAGCCTAAGAACGCTACCTTACAAATTATTCTCAGTTTTTCTGCCACCAAGGGCAGCGCAGCTCACAGCCAACCCTCACAGCTTGTTAGGGACAGCTGAGGGTGTTCAGTTGTAAATTTGATTTTAAGTAATAAAGTCATTGTTCTTAATTGAACATTAAAATCTTTTATTTATTACTTTACAAACTTTCAAGCAATTAACTTATACTAAACTGAATGAAATATCTACGTTGTCTTCAAATTACAATCCGATGGGACAATAATCACAAAAGTTATTTAAGAATGTATGAGCATAAAACCAAGTGCTTCTATCAGCTAACATGGGAGGCGGGACGGCGCGAAGCGCGAACTCCATCTGTCGGGATTAATTTCAAAGTACATATGTGCATATGCATATGTGTCTGAATTTAACAAATTAGACTACACGGGAACATAGGTTGAAGGGGGTCCCACTGTCGCGTTTTGCGCCACTGTTGCTCTCGTTTTCTGAATGGATTCGTTGTTTTGGATTTAACCAGAGGGGCTTGCCTATATCTAGTATCTACATCGTACTCTTCACGAGTTTCGTTTAACTTATCTATTTTATTTTTATTATTTTGGGTATTATAAGCAGGGGATCCTGCATATATGAAAATACCGGCTTCCAGTCGTATAATGTTTAGTTTTATGATTATAGATGTAAAGTACGGTTTCAAAACTAGTTAATTTATTTTCTGGGTCGGATTCGGTATTAATTATTCTTAGTTTTTCGTTAATAGTTTTATGAAATCTCTCAATATCAGAAATTCCATTTTTACTGGTTGTTATTTCTATTTTGACGCCTTCTGTTTGTAACCAAAGTTGTAGAGCTGCGCACATAAATGCTGAATCTTTATCTGCTTTGATTTCTATTGGCTTACCCATATTGGTAAAGACTGAGAGTATTGCTCGTTTAGCCTCAAGCCAATCTCTAGATTTAATTTCAGGTAAAGAGGCGAACTTTGAATATATATCGATGCAAGATAGAAATTGATTATTATTAATCATATAAAAGTCCGTTACATATTTATCTCTCGGATTGAAAGTTTCAGGAGTTATTTCAAATGTTAATTTTTGTACTTCTATGCTCAGTTTTTGCTACATTGCAAACTTCGCATTCGTTTATAATATTTTGAATCAATTTTTTATAGTCGGGAATTATAGAAATTTTTTTGAAAATGGCAATGATTTTTTCGATACCAGGGTGTAAAAGTTCTTTATGTTTTTGAAGTATAGTTTCTTTGAATTGAGCATAAGTGTGAATATTGGTACGTTTTATAGTAGATCTCATTACTCTAGGAATGTTATTTGGAGAAATAATATTGACGAAGGCGTTTTGAAAAGTTGTAAAGTCTTCATCATTGTTAAAATAGATGACAGTGTTTTTGTACATGTTTGTGTGGTAGCGGCAGTAGGATCTTCCTTCTTGGGGGGAAGTGTAACCGACGCGAAAACAAGTTGGAAATAAAGAAAACAATTCGAGGCGCGTGGAGTTCACTTCACTGTGTATATTTTCAAACTAACTTGTACATAATCTATGTAGGTTTACTTAAACCTAACTTAACATAAATACTTGTATGTAGGATAAAAGAGCGCGAGAGCCCTTGGGGACTCTCGCACTGTTCCACGCCGCTGCCTATGCTGCCTACTTTTCGGCGGCGAGTTTCGGCGTAAACATTCCGCCCCCTTGCAATACTATTGCAAATAGATGGGGCCGGAGTCTTTTTTGGAGGCCGCTGGAAGGGCTTGAGGGGCGATGGCGGACTACGTCTTGAAGACACCGGATAGTACCCAGCCAAACAGAGTGTTCTGGGCCAACGGCAGCCCACCGTGGGACGGAACAAGGCCTGGGAGGATTACGTCGCCATAGACGTCGGCCCCCAGAACAATGCAGACTCTGCTTGGCACATGGCACCGATTGTCCGCCAGCGTAATGCCCGGACAATCTTCAGAGTCACTGGGATAGAGAATGCTGGCGACACCCTTGACCTGAACAAGGCTCGGCAAAATCCATCTTCGGCGGAAAGGCCAAAGGCTTTTGCCAATGAGGTGGGCATGCGGCTAGCTTAGAACGCATTTATGCATGGGTTCCACAAGGAAGTGTTCTTGGACCCTTCCTGTTTACCCTGTACCCTGCAGATATGCCAACTCCTGTCACCAACACCGATGAAGCTCAGCTTCTCCCTGGCCACTTACGCTGATGACACCGCCATGCTTGCGTCCCACTCATCCCTGCAAATTGCCTCCAATGCGGTTCAGGAATGGCTGTATGCATTTGAGCGATGGACTGCCAAATGGAACATAGCGATTAACTGCTCGAAATCGGCCTGTGTCACTTTTACCTTGCGACCCCAAACCTGCCTAGGTCTATTTTTGACGGAAATATAATCAGCTGCGTTTCATCATATTGCTACCTTGGAGTTCACCTTGATCGGACGCTGACTTGGAAAGCCCATATCAACGCAGTTAGAGCTAAATCGTCCTGGAAACTTAAAAAGCTTGACTGGCTCCTTCACTCCAGCAAACCGCATATGGCAACCAAGGCTCTCCTAATAAACACAATTTTTACGTCCAACATTGACCTACGCCATTCAGGTGTGGGCAACAGCCTCCAAGACTCAGCTCAATAGGCTTAGAGTCGTACAATCACGAGCGGCACGACATGCATCTGGGATACCTTGGTATGTGAGCAACCTAATAATTGAAAGGGACCTAAAAATTGTCCCATTGGGAGACCAAATAAACTTTCACAGCAGCCGATACGCCGACAGGCTTGTTGCCCACCCAAATACGTTGGCGAATAACCTCGTCGACCCAATTTCCCTCCGACGGCTGAAAAGAACTCATACACATGACCTCCTTAGTCGTAAGATAGTATAATCCTTTATTATATATATTAGTTAAGGCACCTTACCCATATTCTTTTTTAAGCCAAATATTAGGTTAAGCTCAGATGACACTGAACGATTCCTACTGATTATAACAATAACAAATAATACCTACTGAGAAATGCTTTTTGTTTTTGGTTTTGCTAGAGACACTTGATAGGTACGCCTTTGACACTGAATTTAGGTTGATTATGTTGGAGGGCTTGACTTCGCCCCCTTAGTTATATTGCTAGCCTTGTGGCGTAGCAATGTAGTGTAATTAAGAACAAGGTTATTTTTACGGCTATATGCCGGAGTGTAGCTGTGGTTTATTGAGCAGCTTTGTAAAAACTGCAGTACAGACAATATTCTTTGCTTAGTTTACCCTACGCGACAATGCATCGCGCCACCAAGCCATGAGCGGCAAGCCGACTCAGCATTCCTTGCGGCGCAGCGCAACACTCCAAATGGGAAGTGTCAGATTTCCAGCGCCGAACGGTCTCAGCACAGAGCGCTGAACTCTATTATGGCGCGTCAGCATTGTTTATGCGAAGCTACTTAGTTGCTAAGGGAATATGAATTTGATTGTTTGTTGATGATTGATTGATGCCGAGGAGCCGTGACAATTCGTTGAAAAGTCTTGATTCAAATTGTCTGCCTTGATCTGTGGTGAAGGTACTTCAAAGCAGGATATCCAGACATTAATGAGAGCTGCGTCTAAGGTCTTTGTTTGCATGTCTTCAATTCGAACAGCTTCTGGCCACCGGGTGTAGCGATCGATAATGGTGAGACAGTATCTAAATTGGCCAGATTGAGGTAAAGGTCCAATCAAGTCCAAATTTATGTGTTCGAAACGATGTCCTGTTAATTGATAGTGCTGAAGTGGTGAATGAACATGGCGGGTTATTTTGCATCGTTGACAAGGAATGCAATGTTTGACGAAACTGGCGATTTCCTTGTGCATTGAAGTCCATATAAAACGTTGTTTGATGATCTTCATTGTAGATCTAATGCCTCCATGAGCGATGTTGTGGAGTTTGCTGATGATTTTCTTCCTGAGTGGCTTTGGAATAAATGGTCGAGCTGTAGGAGTAGAAAAATCTGAATGTGGTAGGTTTACAGATTTGAGTTGCAGTGTTGTGTTGTTGTCTTCCAAAAGTTGTTTAAGCTCTGGGCAATCACTTTGTGCTGAAGCTATTTGCTCGTAGTCGATAATGATGCTTTCGATTGCTGCTATGCGAGACAATGTGTCTGCTGTCGTGTTGTCGGCTCCAGCGACGTTTAAGATGGTTGTTGTGAACTGACCAATGAAGTCCAATTGGCGGAGTTGTCTGGGTGATGCCTTGTCCGGCCTTTGAGTGAAGACGTATATGAGCGGTTTGTGATCAGTGCGGATATGAAATCATTTTCCTTCTAACATGTAACGTAAATGTTTGATGCCAAGGTAGAGTAGTTCGCGATTGTACGTTCTGTATTTGCGGCTCTTTTTGACACGTTTACCCATGGCGTAAGGTTTTAATGGCCATGATTTTCAGTTGAATGGTTGCTAGAACGAGCTCATGATCTGTAAACAGGTCTGCGCCCCTTTTTATTTCGCACGTCTAGTCGAGAGCTGCGCCATTTGGCGCTGATGCATATGTGGTCGATATGGTTTTTAGTCGTTCCCCCAGGTGAAGTCCATGTATATTTATGAATATCTTTATGGGGAAGACGGAGCCACCGATAACTAAATCGTGTTTCATGCATAACTCTATTAGACGGTCTCCATTATCAGTGCGCATCCCTATCCCGTGCTTGCCCATGACTCGTCGGTATCCGGTATTGTCGGAACCAATTTGTGCATTGAAGTCGCCCATTAGTATGATGATGTCACCCTTTCGTATGTTGTTGAGAACTGAGGATAGATCATCATAGAATGGGTCTTTTTCAACTGTGCCCACTTCAAGCTTATACTATAATTTAATGTTATTATACCGTTAATGGTATGAACTTGTAATTTATTGGATTTGACGGGAAAATTAAAGAAGTAGTAATTGTAGATCCGGTATCGACGATAAGACGGAGCTTTATATCATTCATAAGAATATTTATGAACGGGCTTCTTCTTCTTCGTTGTCCGAGGCAATTTGATGAAAATTTTCGGACGTGTCCATTTTTGATTGGCCACTGGTACTAGGTCTTTGCCTTTTATGTGTCGGATTCGGAGCACTTGAAAAAGCTTGGTTTGTTTGATAATTTGTTGGATTTTGTACCTGTGCCTGGTCTAGTTTCTGTTTGAATTCTTTATATAACTGCTCAATATTTTGTTCACTATTTTTTATTTTTATTGTTGTCATTTTTGTTCTGATTATTTGAACTTGACGCTTGGTTGTAGTTAGGGTTATAACTGTTACTTTTAGAACAGTTGGTTTGATTGCTTTTATTTTGATTGTTTTGTGATTTGGGACGATCGGACCATACGCTATCATAGCAACCTTCTTGTTGAGCGATTGGCTTCAACTTACTTACAGTTGTTATGTCGAACCTAGCTAGCTGCATATAAAGCCTATCAGGGAGTTTTCTTGTTATTACATCTTTTACGGTGTTATTCATGCCGTTCGTATATATGTGGTTATTGAATGGGTTGTTTTCTAAATCTAGCTTATTCGTTATTACAAAACATTTTTCTTCGAGTTCTTCTATAAACTTACGAATCGATCCAGTAAATGGTGTATTGTAGAGTCGTCTTAGCAGTTCCATGTATTAGCTGCGCTCAGTTGGGACACTCGCTGAGCCTCACCTCCGATTTGCATCTCGATGGTACTGAATATGATGTGTCCTTGCCGGGCATCAGTTGTTGGGTAGAGGTCACGGATGAATTCTATTCGTCTTATAAAAGAGCTTAACTCCGACGTGATACCAGTGAATTTTGGTATTTGTCTGATCTGACCAAGGGCTTGGTTCAGAGTGGAGTGTTTGAAGTGGAGTGTTTCACTAAGCACTGAGTTTGTTTTTGGATTGTAGCCTTCCTGTAACTTTTAATTAGTTACGCAATCGAAGGTTTTATATCACACGCGGTTCTTTGGCGGATACTAATTATCAATTTAACTAATATCCTACCGCCTGCGCCAATTACACGTTCACGGTTCATGGTTTTAAAAAAAATATATTTTTATTGGAACCAAGAACTTAAGTGGTACGCGCAGACAATTCGTGTCTTACAGTTGAAGGCGGAATTAAATCTGAATCTAAGCTACAAACTGAACGCTTAGCAAACCCTTGGCTGAGACTTATTTACTTCTATGTTGGGCGTACATAAGGCTCTCTTTTATGTTTATGCGCTCTCTTGAGTGGAGTGCGCATGGAAACGGATCAGCCGAAAATTTGAGCTGCGTTAGCAGTTTTGACCCTTCTCGTGGGAATGTTTACAATTGATCAGAGTAGGCTGATTTGTTATTGTCGCCGAATTTGCGGATGTTTATGTCTAAGTAGGCTGAAGTAAACATAAATATTTGACATAAAATGCTAAGTACAAGTGGCATGTTGATGTATGTAAGTGGTTTTTGTTGTGAGTGTATGTGAGTGTGTATGTGTGGTCAAGTGGTGAACTATGGTACATATATGCGGTCTGTTACGCCTCCTAATACCTGTTATATACATTTTTACAATGTTAGTATACCCTTTTTTGACAATTTTCAAATATGGTCATGCGACAACTGTCATATGGGAGAATTTAAGCATCGAACAGTTTTTAAAAAACTTATCTTGTTTCCATGCCAACTTTGATTTTTAAACCCTTGCAGATGGTATATTACACTATTGTTGTAATATTAAATTAAATGGTTTTATTTCGTAGTATTTCAATGTAGGTTTCTTAATTAGTTATTTTTTTTAATATGAACGATTATTGATTGATTGACCGTTTGTTTTGTTCTTTCACGTCTTCTCTCTTCGTTTCATTAACAATAACTCTCTGCTCTTCTTCTTCATCATCAGTAACTTATGCCATCTGACTCGGCATTGCCTGATCATTCCCACAAATATGTCCAATTATGTCTTTTTAAAATCAATCAATGTAAGACATAATATTGAATATAGAAAATACCATTATATATAACTTGTATAAGAACGATTCGAAGGATATAAGAACCTACAAGGGTATAGAATCTTAGGCAAACTGAAGGTAACCATCGTTCTCGTTATGTATTAAAGACCTAAAGCTTACTATGACTAACATTAAAAAATAATATTTAATAACGGAATCAGAAGCTGCTTTTAATAAAAAAAACAACAGGCGTTTGTTTTACTAAAAACTTTTATTATCTCCGAGGATTGCCACATTGTTTGGCAGAAGTACTCAGAAGTGAACTTCTGTATGGGGACGTTCGCGTTTATATAGGAAAATTGAATTCGCCACAGAGCGAAGTGTCTTTTAAGAGAGTTAAGCTGTAAACTTTTGTTCTTTGATTACATTTTGTACATACATTTGAATGTGTGTATGTTATGTGAGCTTTACAATAGTGTCTTTGTTATATTCTAATTTACAATTATGTTATGGGTAGCTGGGGAGTTTTAAGTGTGGGTGTTGAATATATTTTACTATATATAACAACTATTTAGAAACTACAATATGAACTCAAAGTTATATGTCTCACATGACAAATAACTTGTTAGGGGCAATGAGAATTTCATTTAAATCGGAATATAAATAAGTAGGATATAATTTGAATTAAACTCATTTTATACGTTTATACATACGTGTACTTAAGTAGACCTAATTTACGCATGCATACCTAAGTTTAAATCTAGTATATTAATTCTCATGTGCGACGGGGGATGCAACTTTTCATTATATTTAATTTTGCTTTATTTATTTCTTCTGTTCCAATAAACTAAAAGAATAGCCACAGTCGAGCAGACTGTGATATTCGCGCCGGTACATAAATATAAAATAATTGAATTAAATTTTAAAAATTGATTTTATATTTATTATGCAATATTAAAGACAATCAAATTATAATAATAATTAACAGTAATTATTTACAAATAAATTTTACTATTTTTATTTAGCACACTTCAAAAAGAAATTAGCCAAAAAAAACAATGCGTTCTTCAATGCTGTCTCTGTTTCCGTACTTTGTCTGTTTGACTTTGTCAGTTCTATATCTTTCCTATTGGATGTTGCTTTTTTTGAATGATGAAACATAACACCAATCATAACAACCCAAGTCTGCGTATAAGTTTATTACATACAAGTGCAAAGTAATAAAATAACAAAGAATTGAATTTCTATTATGAACAATGACCTTATTTGTCTAAATATAATTTACAACTGATTAGCATAAGTAGTCCCTAAGAAGCTGTGAGTCTTTGGCTGTGAGCTGCGTTGCCCTTAGTGACAGAAGATTGTAGTCGGCTTTGTTGCTTCCAATAGGCTACCACTTCGGTTGATGTTATGTTGGTCGAATTGGTGCAGTTTTTTTGGAATCACATGCAGATTCTTAGAATTCTAAATGGCAACTGAGCTTTGATTGAGCAGATTTGAACTTACGTATTGGAGTTCATTAAACTGCAAGAGATTGTGGGGCAACTGGGTACCACCACAATCGACAACGACAACCAGGGAGATGGTCAGCTCACAAGGAATCCGATATTCCACAAACGGACGAAGCACATTGACTTCCGTTCACACTTTGTGCGAGAACGGATTGAAAAGAACGACATCAATGTGAAATATATCCCGACAGACGAGATACCGGCAGATGTATTCACCAAAGGATTATCGAGCGTATCTCATGCATTGAAGCGTTAGGCATGAGACAGATTCATAATTAAGGTGCCATCTGAGGGGAAGTGTTTGAAATGCATTGTTCGTGTCGTCTGGTCACACTCAATTGTGCTGTCGGTAGTAATCGTCCGAAAGCCTTTGTTATATCCACCCTCGGAATGGAATTTATATTTCCTAGATATTTTATGAAAAACATTAAAAAGGGTCGATGGCAACAGATTGAAATTCAAAAAAGTTCACGTGCACGCTTTGATAAATTATATGGAAGTAAAAAAGTGTGACCCATCAATATGAAAATAAGAAAAAAATGTATGAAGTAAAAAGAGATATTAGACTAGAGTACAAACATATTCAAAGTGAAGCGGGAAAAATGAGTGCACATGCGAAAATCGAAGACATTGCTAATCGATGGAAGCTGGAAGTTTAGCGACACGCGACAGTGGGATACCCTTCGACCTACATATGTTCTTATGTACATATGTATGTATGTAGGCATATATAGTACATACATATGCACATGCTTTGAAATTATTTCCGACAGATGGCGCTCGCGCATCGAGCTAGCCCGCCGCCCTTGTTAGCTGACAGAAGCACTTGGTTTTATGTTCTTACTTTCTTAAATAACTTTTGTGTTTGTTGTCCGATCGGATTGTAATTTTGAGAATACGTAGATATTTCATTCAGCTTAGTATATGTTTTTATATATGTCTTTTTTAAAGCGCTTACAATTTGAGTTCAAAAATTAAATTTATGATTTACGGGGGCGGTGGGCGTGGCACCTAACATTTGAAATAAACTTGATCAGCTTATAGTACACAAGAGTCTTCCTACCAAATTTAGTAACTCTAGCTTTTATAAATGCTGAGATCTGTGTGTTCACACAGACAGACGGACAGACAGATAGACAGACGAACACACAGACAGACATGGCTCAATCGACTCGGCATGTGATCCTGAGCAAGAATATATATACGAAATATATTTTATGGGGTCTTCCACGCCTCCTTCTGCCAGTTACATACATTTGCACAAAGTTAGTATACCGTTTTTTGACCATTTTCAATGGTCGAAGGGTATAAAGAGTGCAAAGAACAAACAGTGCGAATTAGAACAACGGAAGACAATGAAGCAACATTGAAAAAAACAGATTTAATCAGTACAATATCAGATAAAAAGTTGGAATATTTAAGTAAGTGCGAAACGACGTTAGAAATTATGAACAAATTAAACGAAATGTATTCGACAAAGTCAACAGCCCTCCAAATATTGTGCAGAGGGAAAATCGATTAAATCAAAGTAAAAGACTACAAAACAGTGGAAGAATTTTTTATAGAATTTGAGAAAGCCGTGAATAAATTTAATGCTGGAGGTACCATAGACGAAAATGCAAAAATGTGGTATTTGTTAAAAGCGTTACCAACAAGCTACAGTTATATTGGAGACTTCTTAGATGTGATTCCGGAAGCCCAACGAACAGTAAATTATGTAAAATCAAAAGTAAAAGAAAAAAGCTTGAACAGAGGTCCAGTGGAGGGACGAAATAACGTAAGCACATTTAACACCAAAACTAAAAAATACAAACGCTACAGTCAGGAGCTGACTGTATAAGGCCATGGATTATCATAGTATACCGTAGGCAATAGGTATAGGTATGCACTTCTAGCGCGTACCAAATTTCATTACAGTTGTTTCTTCTTGATTTTAATTTTTTTTGACTGTAACTTTTTTTTTTTAGTTTATTAGAATAAAAAAATAAAAAAACAAAATAAGAAATAATTAATAAACGAAAATTCGCACCCGCCTCAACCGGGAGTTGAACGCACGCACTCTCGCGCAGCCGTCCGCCACTCTAACCACTCGGCCATTGCCTCATTTCTTCGCGCATCGGCAAAGCTGCATTGTGAACCAATTCTGTTCCCATACAATGCAAATAAAAAGTTTAATAAAATGCTGTGTGTCTGACGCTAGATTTGAACTTCGGTATGCTTGCGTAAATTAGGTCTGCCTAATTATTATATACATGTATGTTCAAAGTGAGTTTAATTCGTATCATATCTCACTTATTTATAGTCCGATTTTAATGAAATTTTCACATAACGCCCGTGGCAAGGTATTTGTCATGTATGATATATAACTTTGGTTGTTGAGTTAATATTGTAGGTTTTAAGTAGTTATTTCTGATTTACAGAGGCGGGAAGGGGCGTGTCCAAATTTTAAAAAAAACTTTGAGACACTGCAATATATATGTATGTTGTCACAAAATTTGATGACTCTAGCTCTTATAGTTTCTGAGATCCAGGTGTTCATACAGACAGACGGACAGACGGACAGACGGACAGACGGACAGACGGACAGACAGACATGGCTCAATCGACTCGGCTACTGATACTGATTCAGAATATATATAGTTTATGGGGTCGGAGATGCCTCCTTCTGCCTGTTACGCACATTTCCGTTCCGACAAACACAATAGACCATGAATTTTTTTAAAATCCATGGCCTAAAAAGACTGCTATTTGTGTGGCAAAACAGGACATATTCAAAAGGACTGCTGGCATGCTGACAACAACAACAAGACAACAGGCGATATCAGAACACTAATCAAAGAGGCGGTCGAGGCAGAGGTCAACAGCATGGAAGTGGTCACGGATGTGGAACTGGACGTGGACATCACTAAGGAGATCGGAACCAAGGAATAGAACAAGTGGATGCATTGATCACATTATAAACGACAGTAGATTATTTAAAAACTGTGTAAATTTTAAAAATGCGATTGTTAAAGTAGCCGATGGAAAACAATTGCAAGCGATAAAGATTGGAAATGTAGAAACATATAACATAAGAAAACTGTTGTCAGTTGCAAACAAAATTTATAGTTTATATAATGTAATAAGCTTCATGCCAAACAATAAAACAAATGAAATATATACAAATGTAACTAAAAAATGAACTGAAAAGGAAAAATGGCACAGGGCACTAGGCCACGTAAATTTTCAATATTTGAATAGACTCATAAAGAACAAAATGTTAGATAGTCTACCTGATAAAATCGAGAATACAGAAATGAAATGTGCGAATTGTATACAAAGTAAAATGTCAAACCAACCATTCGAGAATAACAGAAAAGAAAACTAAAGAAACATTAGAGTTGATACATACAGACTTAAACGGACCACACAGCACAACAGGTTATTGTAGGGAAAAATATTTTTTGACATTTGTTGACGACTTTAGTAAATGCGCGAGAATATATTGTATTAAAAATAAATCTGAAACGGCGATCTGCTTAATAGAATATGTTAATTATGTTGAAAATCAGTTCAGTAAAAAAAGTAAAACAAATTCAATGCCATAACGGTAAAGAATATTTGAATAGAGAAATATTAAACTTTGTAAAATGTAAGGGAATTCAGTTAACTACATGTCCACCGTATGTACATGAATTAAACGGCGTAGCAGAAAGATATAATAGATCGGCAATGGACATTGGTAGGTGCTTAATGAGGGAGGCAAACATGCATAGGCGATATTGGCCAGAAGTGATGAATACAGTAGCATATTTAAAAAATCGAACAATCGCAAACACTGCATTAAATAAAAGCCCATACGAAATATTTTTAGGCCATGGATTTTAAAAAAATTCATGGTCTATTGTGTTTGTCGGAACGGAAATGTGCGTAACAGGCAGAAGGAGGCATCTCCGACCCCATAAACTATATATATTCTGAATCAGTATCAGTAGCCGAGTCGATTGAGCCATGTCTGTCTGTCCGTCTGTCCGTCTGTCCGTCTGTCCGTCTGTCCGTCTGTCCGTCTGTCCGTCTGTCTGTATGAACACCTGGATCTCAGAAACTATAAGAGCTAGAGTCATCAAATTTTGTGACAACATACATATATATTGCAGTGTCTCAAAGTTTTTTTAAAATTTGGACACGCCCCTTCCCGCCTCTGTAAATCAGAAATAACTACTTAAAACCTACAATATTAACTCAACAACCAAAGTTATATATCATACATGACAAATACCTTGCCACGGGCGTTATGTGAAAATTTCATTAAAATCGGACTATAAATAAGTGAGATATGATACGAATTAAACTCACTTTGAACATACATGTATATAATAATTAGGCAGACCTAATTTACGCAAGCATACCGAAGTTCAAATCTAGCGTCAGACACACAGCATTTTATTAAACTTTTTATTTGCATTGTATGGGAACAGAATTGGTTCACAATGCAGCTTTGCCGATGCGCGAAGAAATGAGGCAATGGCCGAGTGGTTAGAGTGGCGGACGGCTGCGCGAGAGTGCGTGCGTTCAACTCCCGGTTGAGGCGGGTGCGAATTTTCGTTTATTAATTATTTCTTATTTTGTTTTTTTTTTTTTTATTTTTTTATTCTAATAAACTAAAAGAAAAGTTACAGTCAAAAAAAATTAAAATCAAGAAGAAACAACTGTAATGAAATTTACGGTATACTATGATAATCCATGGCCTTATACAGTCAGCTCCTGACTGTAGCGTTTGTATTTTTTAGGCCATGGATTTTAAAAAAAATTCATGGTCTATTGTGTTTGTCGGAACGGAAATGTGCGTAACAGGCAGAAGGAGGCATCTCCGACCCCATAAACTATATATATTCTGAATCAGTATCAGTAGCCGAGTCGATTGAGCCATGTCTGTCTGTCCGTCTGTCCGTCTGTCCGTCTGTCCGTCTGTCCGTCTGTCCGTCTGTCCGTCTGTCCGTCTGTCCGTCTGTCTGTATGAACACCTGGATCTCAGAAACTATAAGAGCTAGAGTCATCAAATTTTGTGACAACATACATATATATTGCAGTGTCTCAAAGTTTTTTTTAAAATTTGGACACGCCCCTTCCCGCCTCTGTAAATCAGAAATAACTACTTAAAACCTACAATATTAACTCAACAACCAAAGTTATATATCATACATGACAAATACCTTGCCACGGGCGTTATGTGAAAATTTCATTAAAATCGGACTATAAATAAGTGAGATATGATACGAATTAAACTCACTTTGAACATACATGTATATAATAATTAGGCAGACCTAATTTACGCAAGCATACCGAAGTTCAAATCTAGCGTCAGACACACAGCATTTTATTAAACTTTTTATTTGCATTGTATGGGAACAGAATTGGTTCACAATGCAGCTTTGCCGATGCGCGAAGAAATGAGGCAATGGCCGAGTGGTTAGAGTGGCGGACGGCTGCGCGAGAGTGCGTGCGTTCAACTCCCGGTTGAGGCGGGTGCGAATTTTCGTTTATTAATTATTTCTTATTTTGTTTTTTTATTTTTTTTATTCTAATAAACTAAAAGAAAAGTTACAGTCAAAAAAATTAAAATCAAGAAGAAACAACTGTAATGAAATTTACGGTATACTATGATAATCCATGGCCTTATACAGTCAGCTCCTGACTGTAGCGTTTGTATTTTTGGTATAAAACCGAACGTTGAAAATTTAAAACCAGTAAGAAAAGCAACAGTCGCGCAACACGCGACAGTGGGATACCCTTCGACCTAGTATGTTCCCGTGTAGTTTAATTTCTTAAATTCATACACATATGCATATGCACATGCTTTGAAATTAATCCCGACAGATGGCGATATTTCATTAAGCTTAGTATATGTTAAGTCAGAAAGTTCTATCTTTTAAACAGCGCTTAAAAATTGAGTTCAAAAAATTAAATTATTGATTTGTGGGGGCGGTGGGCGTGGCACCTAACATTTGAAATAAACTTGATCTGCTTGATCCACACAGGAGTCTTCCTGCCAAATTTGGTAACTCTAGCTTTTATAATAGCTGAGATCTGTGCGTTCATACAGACGGACAGACGGACAGACAGACAGAGATGGCTCAATTGACTCGGCTTGTGATCCTGAGCAAGAATATATATACTTTATGGGGTGTCCTTCTGCCTGTTACATACATTTGCACAAAGTTAGTATACCCTTTTTTGACCATTTTTAATGGTCGAAGGGTATAAATATACGGAAGTAGAGTTTTCGTTAGAGTTCCAGAAGTACGTAGACAGAGCAAATGGGATAACAAATCGGAATTAGGAGTTTTAGTTGGATATAATACAAACGGATATAGGGTTTTAGTAAACAATAGAGTAATGAACGCAAGACATGTTCAAATTGTGGATGAGAAAATGAAATACAGAAACTTAATAGGTGAATTATTATATACGAGCCCCAACCACTATTAATTCGAACAGCATGTGTTTTTTGGCAGTGTGCAATGTTCAACACACGATATTTTCAATACTATTACAGATATCGAATGCCAGTGAATTTTGTCTAAAAGAAAATTTTATTCTCTTTACGATGACAAAACAAATTTCTTGTATTTCCAACAACAACAAAAATTTGATTTTTTTTATTCAAAAGGTAGCTTTAAGAGATAAGAAAAAAATGACCACTATTAATTCGAACGCTGCGTAATATAACAAATTAATTAATTTTTGAATTGTGTAACCTCACCTCTGGCCTGTATTACACATTTAACATGTTTTGAAATTGATTTAAACAAATTTTGACAATATTCTCGGGAAATTGAGTCCTATATCTCTTGCAACTTAATTTTGAGGGCAGAAATGCTCCATTGTGGCTTATTTCGAAGCTTTCTTTTCATTAGCCACCAAAAATGTTCTATGGGGCTTAGATCTGGACTATTTGATGGCCAATCTAAAAACATTTGCTTATATTGCAGCCAATTTTTGGTTGTTTTGGCTTTGTGCGATGATGCTCCGTCCTGCACAAAAGTGAATTCACCACAATGTGCCAGTTTTTGTATTGATGGCAGTAAACTTTCTTCCAAAATTATAATAAATTTTTCAGCATTATCCATCCCTTCAATAAAATTTAGTTTTCCTAATTGTTTGGCAGACATACATCCCCATACCATTGCTTGCAGGAAACTTTACTGTCCTTTTAAGGCAATCTTTATGGTATGTTTCTGTTTTTGTACGGATGACGCGTTTTCTCGTATCACCGACACTAACATAAAATTTAGCCTCATCGCTAAATATGATGCTGCCCTATTATCTTTGAGTCCAAGACATCCTTTCCCGAGCCCATTGCAAATGCTTTTTTTTTTGACAAGTGTCAGCAAGGTTTTTTCCTTGGCCTACGAGTTAGATACGTTATTGGGTATGATACATAAATATTAACAATACATACTTTATAGTAACCATATCCAATATTTTTTAACTGAGTCACGACCACTTTCGCTTGACAGTTTTGTCAATTTTCTGCGACCACTCTGAAGCCAAATTTCTTAATGATTGGCGACGATCAGCGCTACAATTTTGGCCAGTTGCCTTTTGTCATGGGGTGTTATTGCTGATGTTCGGCCTCTATTTGCAATATTATTTGTAATGCACGCAGTTTTCTTGAATAATTGGATCACCCCATGCAACGACGATTTAGATAAATTTAATTGTTTGCTTATTTCAGTAATTATCTTCCCAGATTTATAATAATCTCTAATCAATACTCTGATTTCTGTGCAAATAGGCTTACCACGTGGCATCGTTGCTAAACCTTAATTTTTCTGCAGTAATTTTAAATTTTTTTACCTTCTGTATTGTGTTTTTATTTGCAGATTATAACTAGATAGTGATTCCGTTACATTGGATGCTTTTGATTTGCTCTTCTTTTGAGATAACAGTAAACATGTGAAGCGTTCGAATTAATAGTGGTCATTTTTTTCTTATCTCTTAAAGCTACCTTTTGAATAAAAAAATGATATTTTTGTTGTTGTTGGAAATACAAGAAAATTTTGTTTGTCATCGTAAAGAGAATAAAATTCTCTTTTAGACAAAATTCACTGGTATTCGATATCTGTAATAGTATTGAAAATATCGTGTGTTAAACATTGCAAACTGCCAAAAACACATGCTGTTCGAATTAATAGTGGTTGGGGCTCGTATTAGCGCAGGTACAAGACCAGATATATCATATTCCGTAAATTACTTAAGCAGATATCAAAGTTGTTATAATTCAACACACTATAAATACGCGATAAGAGTATTAAAATATTTATATAAAACAAGAGATCTGAATTTAACGTTTGAAGATAATGCAAAAAATGAAATACTAGATTGTATGGTAGACTCAGATTATGCAGGAGATAATATTGATAGAAAATCCACAACGGGATTTATAATAAGAACGTATGGAAACATAATTTATTGAAAAACACACAAACAACACGCTGTAACAAAATGTTCAACGTTTGCAGAGTATATTGCTATGTCAGAAGCAGTAACCGAAATATTATTTGTAAAAAACATGTTATATGAGATATTTAATATTTATTTATTTTTTATTTATTTAACGTCAACTAAGCCAGTCGACTTGAAAAATTATTATATTTAAATTAAAATTAAATAAAATTACGATTAAAAATATAAAAATTTTTAAAATTAATTAAGATTATAAATTTATTAAATTTAGGCTGGGGAATATAAAACAAAAATTAACGATCCAACATTTGCTGCAAAGGATTGGGGAAAACCCAGTAAAACCCAATCAGATCGGTGGATTAATGTTAGTTATTAGGATGAGAAGTTAATTCATTAAGGATAGATAATTTAACAGAGTGGAGGGAGGACTCTGAGTTGAAAACTCTAAACAGTCTATTGTAGTCAGCACAGAGAACTCGGAAAGGGGTCATGCAAGCTGTAATTATTAGGACAAAAGGCTAAAGAAAGTGGCCTAAAATTACGAGTAACTCTAGAAGGAGAACAGAAATTGATTAGGTTAAGTAGAGTTAAGTAGAGTAGAGTATTAATAACGAAAAACCGATAAATATATATGAAGATAATTTAGGCGCAGTAGCGATAGCTAAGTTTTGTAACTTTACAAAAAATTCGAAGCACATTGAAGTGCAGTATCATTATGTTAATGAAAATTACGAAAAGGGTATTATAGACGTTGCACTATGGGTAAAAAGCCGGAAATTTTGGTATTAATGTAATTTTTTTTGTGATTGATATTTTAATGCTGCTTTCATTTTTTGATTCCTTAGTAACAAGATAGCTGAAAAATAATTTTAGAACATTTTTACGAGTTATCGTTTATTTTTGGCGCGCTCTCAAAGTCAGCTGATTCAGACGTGCTTTGAAATGTGAAAATTGGCGAAAAAAATGTAACAACTTGCAGCGCAAATATTGTCTTCATAGCAAACTTTGAGTTTATTTTTAATTATGGAAAAAGCAAGTCAGAGTATATAAATTAATCGTTAATACATGTTTTCCGATAATTGTGTGTTGTTGTTGAATTGTCCCATGTATTGCTTGTGAGTATTTTCAATTGCTTACTAGCAAATGTTCTGGTGTTCTGTGGAATATTACTTTTGTATGGCACAAAGAATCACCAAGGTTAAAATTGTATGTTTTTAACATATATATCTGGAATCAAAAGGTATTAATGTTTTTTGCCCCTTTTTGCCCCTTTTCGCGAAACATTATATGTTGTAGATGTGTATGAGTTCAGTCATGCAGTGCTGTTGGATGTTTGGAGCAACAACAAACGCGATGCAGATGCTGTTAACAGTTATATTTTGGAAAATATAGAATAGAACTATGTGACTAAAGAGCAAAAGATTACAATTTCAAAGAAAGTGAACCAATTTATTGCTTATGTGAACAATCACTTAAGGAAATGCAATAGAATGTTGGAGTGATTCAAACGAAATCATTCACTGTGGCTTGAGTCTAAAATTGTTGTCGTTATTGATAAGCCAGAAATGACACTATACAAACCTGGTCGGAAGCAGTTAACATATGAAGATGCAGGACCTCAACTTAAAAGAAAATTAGCAAATAAGCTGGCTGCAGTACAAGGGCATTCAACACCACTTCTCGTACATGGTGCTTCAATTTCCAATCTCTATGCCAATGCCAATGCCAATGTCCCCAACTGTCCACAAAATATTGGTACATGGATATCAAATTATTAACCAATTTATTGTTCCTGTTGGTGTCCTTGAAGAAAACGCGTCAGAAGCGCGCAACAAACTTTACAAGAGTGATAGAAAATCTCACGCTAGGAAATGTAGCCGACTAGTAAACATTACTGATGTTTTCAATAGAGCAATGGATTCATCTGATCCTTTGCTTTCAAGTCTTTGTTTAAGAGATCTAAGTAAGTTTGGAAAAAAGAAACTCCTCCCAAAATATGTAATCGATATTCTTCAAATCCGGATGCAGAACTTTATCAAATTATCAATCTAGTAATGAAGAAGAAGAAGTGGAAGGGGAAGACGAATTCAATTGCCTTAATATATTTTTAGAGCAGGAAGTTTAAGAATATTAATAAACTTAATAAAATATAAAAAATTTGTTGACTTTTATCTCATAATAATGGTTTTTGCATCTTGTGTCCTCACTTCGCTCCCACGCCAATCCCCCAGGGAAGACACCTGCGGTTGAACCACAGACAGTTTAACACCCAAACCTTATTCGCCCCTCATCCATCTCTCTTCAAAACGTCTTTCATTTGTATATAAATACATTTTTCACTTTATTTTCAAGGGTTGTTTTTGTGGGCGGAGATGAAGGCGTGGTCAGATAAAAAAAAAATACAAACGCTACAGTCAGGAGCTGACTGTATAAGGCCATGGATTATCATAGTATACCGTAGGCAATAGGTATAGGTATGCACTTCTAGCGCGTACCAAATTTCATTACATGTGTTTCTTCTTGATTTTAATTTTTTTTGACTGTAACTTTTCTTTTAGTTTATTAGAATAAAAATAAGAAATAATTAATAAATGAAAATTCGCACCCGCCTCAACCGGGAGTTGAACGCACGCACTCTCGCGCAGCCGTCCGCCACTCTAACCACTCGGCCATTGCCTCACTTCTTCGCCCATCGGCAAAGCTGCATTGTGAACCAATTCTGTTCCCATACAATGCAAATAAAAAGTTTAATAAAATGCTGTGTGTCTGACGCTAGATTTGAACTTCGGTATGCTTGCGTAAATTAGGTCTGCTTAATTATTATATACATGTATGTTCAAAGTGAGTTTAGTTCGTATCATATCTCACTTATTTATAGTCCGATTTTAATGAAATTTTCACATAACGCCCGTGATAAGGTATTTGTCATGTATGATATACAACTTTGGTTGTTGAGTTAATATTGTAGGTTTTAAGTAGTTATGTCTGATTTACAGAGGCGGGAAGGGGCGTGTCCAAATTTTAAAAAAACTTTGAGACACTGCAATATATACGTATGTTGTCACAAAATTTGGTGACTCTAGCTCTTATAGTTTCTGAGATCCAGGTGTTCATACAGACAGACGGACAGACGGACAGACGGACAGACGGACAGACGGACAGACAGACATGGCTCAATCGACTCGGCTACTGATACTGATTCAGAATATATATAGTTTATGGGGTCGGAGAAGCCTCCTTCTGCCTGTTACGCACATTTCCGTTCCGACAAACACAATAGACCATGAATTTTTTTAAAATCCATGGCCTAAAAAAAAATTCCGAAATTCTCTTTAATAATCCTAATAATACATATAAAAAATTCAAGTCTCTATCTTTAAAATTGTAATTAATACCAAAATTTCTGGCTTTTTACCCATAGTGCATTGTAAAGATAGAATCGAGATTTAATATAGCAGACATGTTAACCAAAGCGTTAGACAAACAAAAATTTATAAGGAATAGAATGATAAAATCAAGACAACAAATTCAAGAGGCGTGTTGGAATAAATGTGTATGTCTTGATATGTAATGTTAATTAGCATAAGAGTAAATCAGCTGTTCTGTAAATGCATTATATAGTGTTGATTAACATAATGAAGTCAATTGTCCACTTGCTCATAAAATGTAAAGAAGAAAGGAAGTGCACGCAGCACAAGCTCATTAAGTTAAATAAAATAATATATTATAAATAAACAAAACCAGTTTATTATCAACAAATACAAAAACAACAAACAATATTAAAACCTCCTAAAATTCATTTCTATGCCTATGTATATCTATCTGAAAAATCTCTAAGCGTTTTTAGAGAACGAAATTAAACAAATAAATTGAGACGCGGTGGTTTCGATAAATAAACAAATTTTATTGCTGCTGATGGCACACTTATTGCTGCTTCCTTAGCGAGAGCGAACTATTTACACACTACTAGAGCGGTGACCACAACTTGGCCACGCACTCTCAAATTTTGCCGTCGGCAATTGCCGATCGATTCAAAGCAAAAAGAGAGATTTCTTTAATGACACTTCTTGTGTTCTCTTAACTACTACTTAACTACTTATTTTAACATTGAAGAGCTCCAACATTCCGGCCCCCTTGAAGAGCTCCAGTCTTTAACCAGTCGGGAGCAAGGCTAGCTTGTGAATAGGCCGCCTAATTGCGCCTGCTGGTGTTTTTAGGTCCACTACCCGAACCTTGCCATCGACCCCTGGGACTATGCGCGTTACGCGCCCGATGGTCCATCGTTGCGGGGGTGCGTTGTCGTCGTGCACTAGCAGGACCGCCCCTTCCTCGAGGTTGTCCTCGCCTTTGGCCCATTGAGTTCGCTGCTGGAGGCTGAGCAGGTAGTCCTTGGACCACTTGCGCCAAAAGTGCAGTTTGAGCGCCGACAACTGCTGCCACAGCCTCAAATATCCTCGTCCTCGTTTCTTGCTGCTCTCGTCTGGATCGGATTCGCAGGACAGCGCCAACAAAGGCTGACCGATGAATAGATGGCCTGGCGTCAGCACCTCTCCATCGCTGGGGTCGCTGCTGTCGACGAGCAACGGCCTGGAGTTGAGCAGCGCCTCGACGTCCACCAGATGTGTGCTCAACTCGTCCTGCGTGCATGTTGGGTAGCTCAAACAAGCAGCGTATCGCCAGAAAAGATGCAGAAGCTGTACCGTATGTGACTGTATTAAGTCGGTATGCCTGAATATTTTGTGAAGTATTTTCTCTCCACAGAATAAGTTGCAAATTTCTGTCTTTTTCAGAGACATTTATCTGCCTATACATTTTTGAAATGTCAGCAGTTACGGCATACTTATTCAATCGAAAATTAATCAGGATTGAATATAGCTCCCTCTGAATTGTGGGCCCCACCATCAGTGTTTCGTTGAGTGAAACAGCTGTTGACATCTTACTAGAAGCGTCGAAAACTACACGAAGCTTGGTGGAGGAACTTTCAGGCCTAAGAACGCATTGATGAGGAATATACTCATGCTGTTCTAGAGGAGTTGACTTCAAAATAGACATGTGTCCCAATTCTAAATACTCTTTCATGAAGTCATGGTACATAGTTTTAAGAACTGCATCCTTTGATATTTTACGCTCAAGTTCCAAAAACGCCTTTCAGCAGTTTGAAAGGACAGGCCAAGATCGGTCTTGAAAGGGAGATCCACTTGGAAACGACCAGAAGATAACTGCTTTACAGTTTTCTCGAAAAACAGTTCACAAGCCTGTTGTTCAGCTGTTTGGCGAACAGCCTTCGATTCGAATGGAGATTGATCCAATTCCCAGAAACGGTTAACTAACGAATCGAGAGAACAATTAGTTTGGGCCATTAAACACCCACTGAACTGATGCCTAGGCACTTGTCCAGTACATTTGCCTGCTACTATCCATCCTAGCAGCGTTTTTTGCATTATAGGAAGTTCACAACCTAATTTTATTTGTCCAACGCATAATAATTCGTAGAACAATTCTGCTCCCAAAAGAATGTCCACCTTAGCTGGTCTATTGAATTCTGGGTCTGCCAGTTTTATATTTTTGGGTATTTTCCAATTTAAAATACCCATGGAATGTCCAGGCTGTGTTGTCGAAATGGATTTCAATACCCAACATTCAGACGAAAAATTGTGAGAGTTTATGAGCGACTGAACAGAGGCACATATCTTATTTTTGCTATCTATTGTTGCACCGCCAACGATCGAGATAGCTAAAGATGTTGGCTCCCGCTTGAGCCGTAACATCTGGGCCATGCTCTCAGACATCAAATTGATTTGGGAGCCACTATCAACTAAGGCCCGTGCAGGATACAACTGACCAAATCTATCTTTAACATTAACGACAGCTGTGGCGAGAACAATTTGTTCATTGTTTGATACATGCCCTGAATACGAATCTGACATAGTCGCTTGAAGACTGGATACCTCACCTTGAGCAGGAGTAGTATACCTGTGAAGCAACGCATGGTGAGGCTTCGAACAAATTCGACATTTTGATGCCTTACATTTTGACACCATATAACCCACAATCAAACAATTTAGGCACAACTTTTGTGTTTTGACGAATTCAAAACGTTGCATAACTGATATAGCAGCAAACGATGGACACGTATCAAGATTGTGCGTTTCTGACTTGCAAAAGACGCACACAGACGATGATGAACGCCCTCCATCAGCACAAGCAAAGGACGATTTAGACTGATGGGGCTTCTTAGCGTCAACTCGCGACCTTGTTTTGTCCCCAGTTGACTCTTCTGCTGACAGATACTGATATCTTTTATTCAATTGTCTAGCACAATCTTCCCAAGATCGCAGCATATCATAGTCAAGCTGCTCTTCAAAACGAGATTTGGTAACATGGTCTACCTTTGCCATGACCATGTGAATTATCATAGCATTAGCAATGTCTTTGTCGTTTCCTAACGACGACAACGAAGAATAAATAGCAGACACCGTATCTATGATCGATCTTAAACTCGATGCAGATGGTTTTGTCATGCTAGGTATATCAAACAATTCAGAAACTGTATCAAAGAATATAAGACATTTGTTGTCATACACTGCTTTAAGACTAGCGAGGGCCTTTGGGTAGTTACAATCCGTTAATTGGTACGGCTTAACTACCCCTAATGCTTCATCTGCCAAACAAGAAACTAGATGATTGAACTTTTCGACGTTTGACAAGGAATTGTCATCATCGACTAAACTTTCAAACAGGCACATAAAATTTTTGTAATCCGAATGTTTGCCACGCATTTTCGGCAACTGAGATCGTTGGCTTGAAGCTATGGAGCAATCATGCTTGGATGCGTTAATATACAAGGCTCTTGTGACGACACACAAGTCCTCTAATGACCCTCTAGAATCATTAAGAGGGCTTAAATTATCCAGATCAGTCTGTAGATCCATTGCCTTTTGTATATAACCTTCTAAAAGCTCTAATCGGCACGCTAACTCTGTTTTATCAGACGAAATGGTCTTTGCTTTAATTGCTGTTTGCATACGAGCAATATCAGCACTAACCTTGTAAAATCTTTGCAAGCACATTTGTAATTTTGCACTTGTCTTGCTGATTTGTGGCTTTTCACTTGTCTTTTCGGACTCAGACATGTTGAATAAAGAAAACACTTAAAAATTCAAAAAGGAATAAGTGTCACAAACTTTGTGAGCTACCCTCGCAACAGCTGACTATGTAAATCTAACTTGCTTATACACACACACGCGCAAACTATGCGTTGTGTGAGCAAACAAACGAAAGTGATCCAAGCGATCCGAAATAAAGCAGGCTAAACTTTTGCTGTAACTACGTTTGTAGGCAGCAATGTAAAATGCGGGGTGCGGGGTATGCAATGCAACAAGAGAATATATGCACACGCACTCTAAGTGGTGTGTGTATCAAACAAACGAAAAGAGAAACAAGAGAAAACGAAGATCAAATCAAACGTTTTCTGCGCTACGTTTGTAGACAGCAATAGAATATGCGGGGTGCGGGGTGACAAAAAGGCAAGCGTCGCCAAATGCTAGCGGCGCCGAATGCAAGCGAAAGAGAAGACGCAAGATTCAAAGCGCCTGGTCTATAAATGCTGCTACCCTTCTCTATTTGCCCTCTTTTCTGATCGGTTGAAACTATAAGTGTCCACTCCACGTCGGTTAGCGACACGTGTTGAGTATATATTCGTGTGTTTATATTTCGTTAAGTCTGTGGAAATAAAATATAGCTGCATATAGTGCACATATACGAATCTCTGTCGAGTATATTAATTGGAAATTTGGAAAACCAAAAGTTCGCTTGGAACGCTCAGCGCTGTCGCCACATTCTGTTCTACCGAACATTGGTTGAGTTGCCGAAATTCCTACCTTGGAAGTCTGTTGCGACAGAAACATCCACCGTTGGAGACCATTCGACGTGTGCATCGCCTCTCCCTACACTGGGATCGAGCTTTACCGTGCCTCACCCCCTTGCAACGCAAGTGCAGCTGCGCAGCCATTAGAAGCTTTCTAGCATCGGCTTATCTTAGTTTAGTTGTCAATTTTCTTTGCTTACACTCGGTCAGTGTATTTCTCTGTATATTTTTTTATATTTTTTTGGATTTAGATCCTCTGTGTAAAACATGCCACAAGCAGTGAATAGTGTTAAATAGTATAAATCCAATCATTTAATGTCTATAGTTGCCCAAAATTCGTTGGAAAATGATATGCTTGCAGTGTATGTAATCAAGTAAATTCGCAAATCTTGATTTCGATCGGATCAATTGTTTAAAAATAATAATATAACTCTACCATTCCTCAAAACGAACTCATATGCAGCAACAAAGACAATTTAAATTAATAATTAAAAGTGCTAAAAAAATACATCAAGAAACATACAAACACACCAACATACACACACAAACATCTACATCGTTGGAAGGCCTTTCATCAATTATTTAAAAATACTAATGTTACTATTGCCAGTCCCTTAAATATCACAATTCCACTAAAAACGAACTCATGTGCAGAAACAAAGACAATTTAATCAATATTTAAAAGTGCTTAATAAAACATCAAGAAACATACAAACACTTCAACACACACACATCTACATCGTTGGAAGGCCTTTCATCGTGAATGTTCATGTAAGTGGGAAAATCAACAATTATTTATTTTATTGTTTAAATTTCAATGTTCTGCAATGACCATTTCGTTTTGATGTTTTGAATTGTTTTCCAAGTAGACATAATTCGTACGTACGTACATATGTATGTATGCATACGCGCATGTGCAGCGGCAAAGCTTTACCGCCGGCTCAGTGATGATGAGTGCGTATGTACATATTTATGCTGTAGTCTATGCTAATATACATACAGACATACATACATACTGAAGCTCGAGCCGTATATACATACTGACATTGAATTGTCTGCTTTGCTAACAAATTAAAATTAATAGTTCTTTGCTGAAATTTTATGCTAAATTATTAAATACAAAAACAACAAACAATATTAAAACCTCCTAAAATTCATTTCTATGCCTATGTATATCTATCTATATCTACCTAATGTCTATAATTATATATAATTATTTATATATATATGTGTATATAGTGAGTTATAGGTTTATATATGTATATTATATTATGTATACATAATACCTTGCCTACCATATATTGACAATAACATTCATTAAACATTATCATTTTCAAATCTCTGCTATTATTAAAATCAATGTTTGCGAACAAACCAAAAATACATACATATATTACTGCACCTGCCTACATACATACAGACAATCAAAGAAAGCTCACGCATGCATGATCAGCTGTCGCGCTGTTTCAATGTTCGGCTTAACTTCACTAGCCTACACAAACTTAGTAACATTAGATGAAATATTCCTGCGATTGAAAATTATACACTGATAAATTAAATAAAAAATATTTTGTTACTTTTGAGTAAAAATAAATAACCTAGCCTTCTGCTGGTCGTTTCAGTATAGTTTTAGTTTCAGATCATGAAATACGATTGTTTGTTTATGTTAACAAATGCCATATGCCGAAGAAATCTGTTATAAATTAAGAAATAAAGTATAAGCTATAGAATGAATCTCTAATTGCCTTTCTAATTCCTGAAGACATGGTATAATGATTAGATAGTCAATTCTGTTATTGGGATACTCTCTTACTGCCTCGCGCTGAGAATCATGGTTGGGTAGGGTACAGACTGCGAGCGTCGAACATCACCTAAGACGCCGCTCTTCAATAGATGCCTGTTTGTAAAAGCCTTCCCTATTTTTTTTAGTACTTTTGGTCTTTGGTTGATATAAATTTTTTGGAGTTAGCTCCCTTTAAGTAGTTTCAGAGGAATCCTAAATAAATTTTATGTACTGGAGTCGATGATCAGAAACAACCCACCCCACCCCGAACGAACCAGAGGATTCCGATCGCTGAGTACATTCGACTTATGAACCTCCAGTGACTAAACCATTACACCGGTTCTCACAGGAGTTCTTATGTCTTATATCGCTGTTGAATTTATAATTCGTGCTTGCGCTAATTTATTGCAGTGAGTGAGACTTTACATTGTTTGACTAAATTTATAATTTTTTCTTCATTCTTGGGGAATAATAGGTTTCTAAAAGTTGTTTTTGATTACCTGGAGCGTTTCGATGTGCTATCGTATGTGTTTGAAGAATTTTTTTTTCCTGTTCAGTTTCGTCTGTCAAGTCTTCTACTCTGGACTGGGTGAATCGAGTTTTGATTCCCTAGAAGTGAGTTCGCTAGGTTGTGTGTATTTTTCCCATTATATCTTCAGTCTTGTGAATACCGATAACTACGAAAAGGTTGAGATGTTTTTTTTGTCTTTTATTATATGTAGTGTATATTTGTTATTATATATTTGATTTTTGAAAACGTTTATTGGAGCTTCGTCGCTAAGAACTTTTAGCGCTATGTTCTGTAGAGGCATTTTCATTCCAGCTACTCAGGGAATGATGATCCGTGAAGATCTTTTGCATTACCGAACAGGTTATTTTTGAGAGCGTTGAGTGCCAAAATTATGGCTAGCAACTGTTCTTGCTATAGAACTGCTCCGATAGCGAAATTTAAAGCATCAGTAGTTAAATTGAACTCCTTATTGCCTAGTGTGAAGGGTTATTTTTGTAGGCTTTATTTGATATTAAGGTTAATTAGCACACGCTGCTTTCTAATGCGTCGTTGTCAATTCAAGCAAAAAGAAGAAGAACAAAACATAACTTATCAATCGACATATAGTATACATTCATCGATTAATCGATGAATACAAGTGTTTTTTAGCACTGGTAAATTAACATTTGTTTACAGTCGGCCTCTCCTGACAAATCTCAGCGTCCTCGCGAGAGTCCGGTTTAAACTCATTCCCCTGATCGCCATCTTCATTGGGGTCATCTGGCGGTAGTTCACACCAACGCTTCATTTTGTCGGACGAGTACAGCGACGAAAAGTTTCTTTGCTTTCGTTGGGAATGAGGCATATCTTCTACTAGATATCTGTCATTTGGCAAGACCTTCATGATTTTGAAAGGTCATTTGTAGCGGGGCTCCCACTTTCGCGAAGTTCCAGTACTTGACGGTTCATTCCTCACCAAAACAAGATCGTTAAGGCTGTAGATGGTTTGCTTAGAATGTCTGGCATCATATCGTTTCTTAGCGGTAGCTCTATGGTCATTGATCTTTGCCGCTGCGTTAACTCTAAGCTCTTCCAAAACAGACTGCAGAGTAGTATTTTGCAAGCTCAGCGCATCTTGTTAAGTCTTCAAGGATTCCAGTTTCGTTGTTCGTTCGTTCGAATTCGTTTAGGGCTTCTTCCTTGGCTACTGCTTCAGTTGTGCACTGACTAGATGCGTCTTGAATTTGCTGACGCAAGCATTTGATTTGCAGCTTAGATTCACAAATGACTGACTTGCTTGACTGCAGTTCCTTCTCACAAATTTTCCATTTCGCAGTTAAACTATCGACAAGTTCACGATATTGATTCCTTACTCCTGCATCAACTTCGAGCTGAGGCTGGTGTTGCATCTGAGGCTGTTCTGAATGCTGCTTGAGCTCTTTCAAAAGCAAGAGATTCTCATCGATTACAGATTGCATGGCGCTCCTCTCTTGCTTCACCCTGTCCAGGTTGAGCTCGTACTCTCGCTTGAGCTGCTCGTATTCTGTAACTTGTTGCTCAAACTTCACCTTCACCTCCTGCAGTTGCCCTGTTGCCTCGTCCGTTGTGTCCTGCTTTGAGTCCAACTGAGCACGGAGTTGTTTCACTAGCTTCTCACTGTTATCACTGTATCGTAACGAGATTCCAGTTCGTGTTTCTCTCTAATCAGCTCAAGCACATGCGCATTTTTCTCGCCCAATTCCTGTTCAGATGTGGCCACTTGATTCTGAAACTTGGCCGTCCACTTATGATTGCATTTGCGCAGAGTTTAACGATTCTCATTCCCGCGCTCCTCAATCTTCTGCAAATAGTCAAGAGGATCTATCGGCCGATGATTCGTCCGTTTAACATCGGTTTCTTCTTGGTCATAGTTGAGCAAAAGTTGAGCACTAATAATGGCATTGAAAACTCTGAATAGTTTTTCAGATACGAAATTAACAACAAAAACGAATTTGACCCGGTATTAAAAGATTATTGGTTTGTATTGTCTTAGTTCATTTGCTCAAGATCGAAATCAGATTAATTCTATTATACATTAGCTACTCTCTTTGGTCTCTTTGCAGCGGATTAAACAGCTGAAGCAAAGACGAGCGTTGACAGAGTATAAAAGTTGTTTCGTTTTACATGTTATGTTATTTCAACTTATGTTTCTATGTATTGTATGTATTTCAATGTAATTAAATCTATTTTTATCTTAATCTCTTGTTTAAAGCTACAGCGCTCCAACATTCCGCCACCATTAAAGGACTCCAGTTCTTTGAACCATGGGATTGGAGCCAGCTTGTGGATTGCTCTCTTAACGATGCCGGTTGCGGTTTGCACCTCTGCCACTCGGACCTTGCGGTCGTCTCCCGCGATGACTCGGGTGACGCGCCCTAGATGCCATTTCTGGGGCGGTGTGTTGTCCTCGTGTATCAACACCATGCGATCCACCTCTAAGTTTTCGGCCTCTGTTGTCCATTGTGATCGCTGCTGAAGGCTGAGCACATAGTCCCTGGACCAGCTGTGCCAAAACCGCAGCTTGAGTTCCGACAGCTGCCGCCACCGCTTTAAGGATGGATTGCCTGCCATGTTGCAAGGTATTCCTGGAGCGTATTCGCGCGGCTGCATGGTTAGAGCCTGACCCAGCAGCAAAAGGCCTGGCGTTAGTGGCTCGCCGTCGTTGGGATTGCTGCTCTCGGCCGCCAGTGGCCTGGAGTTCAGCAGCGCTTCGACGTCGACTAGGTGTGTGTTGAACTCGTCGTGTGAGGTTGGCGTTGACGGCCCCTCTCACCAGCCGATGCTTCGCGGCCATCACTGCCGCCTCCCACAGTCCTCCGAAGTGTGGCGCTCTCGGGGGAATGAAGAACCACTCCACTCCTCTCTCCGCGACGTAGTCCTGAAGCTCCTCCTTCTGCTTCTCGAACGCTGTTTGCAGATCCTTCAGTGCGTTGCTTGCTCCTACGAAATTGGTCGCATTGTCGCTGTATACCTTCTCCGGCAGTCCTCGCCTGCCCGCGAACCTTTAAATACATTTAAAAACGCGTCAGTGGATAAGTTAACTACAAGTTCAAGATGAACAGCCTTTGACGTGAAACAAACGAACACAGCGACATACGCCTTTACTGGGGTTCTACCGCGCAATCTGTAGCTTACATAAAAGGGTCCACAAAAATCAACACCGCAAACTCTGAATGGGCGACCTTCTTTCAAACGGTCTGCAGGCAAGTTGCCCATGATTTGGCCTAATAATTTTGGCTTATATCTGAAACAATGCACGCAGTTACGAACAACTGCTGAGCATATTTCTCGTGCGTTTATTACCCAAATTTGCTGTCTCAAAAGTGCCATCAATACTTTTGGGCCAGCGTGATAATTTTAATGTGCAGATTACGCACAAATATCTTGACGAAAGTTTCGTCTCGAGACAACAAAACAGGAAATTTCGCATCGTAGGCAATGTTACTCTGCAGGAACCTGCCACCTACACGAATAACTTTGAAATGTATGCCAGATTCATCAAATTCATGCATGAAGGGGTTTAACGACTGAATACTGGGTTGTAAAACGTGCGATTTTTCAAGCAACAATAGTTCTCGTTGAAATCTATGTTCTTGCACTATTTGCACTATTTTCCAAAAGGCAAGTCTTCTTTCAATGGCCGATACGACGTGAGAATTGGGTCGATACTTTCTGCAGCAGAACCGCATGACATACGCTACTACTCGAATAATTTTAGAGAAGGAAGATCGTCGTTCAATTAGTTCTAAAATTCTATTAAATGTTGCCTGTTCGTAAACTACTTTGTAAACTGAACACATTTTTTGTTTTCTGAACTTTGTACTTCTGCGCAGAGCTCAAACTTATGAAGTTGTGGCCAATTCTCGGCACTGTTATGTAAGAAGCTTGGACCCGTAAACCATAATGATTTAATAAGCTCATCTATACATGCACCTCTAGATGCAATATCAGCTGGATTTGACTCAGTCGGTACATGTCGCCATATAACATGATTAGAGCGCTCTTGAATTTCAGCAACTCTGTTAGATACAAAGGTAGATAATGACGCTGGCTCTCTTTCTAACCAATAGAGGGTCACTTGAGAGTCAGACCAAAAGTTCACGCTGTCTATTTTAAATTTGGACAGAACAGGGGCAATTTGATCCCACACAGTGCTTAGCAAATGCGCAGCGCACAACTCAAGACGAGGAATAGTCTTAATTGCCAACGGAGCGACTCTAGATTTTGCTGCTAACAACACTGTCTTTACTTCATCTTCATACCGTGTACATACATAGATGCAACATCCGTAATCGTCACTCGAAGCGGCTGCAAAGCCATGAACTTCCAATTGGTTGTATTGACTCTTACAGACGTATCGAGGCAGCTTTATTCTGCTGAGATCACGTAAAGTATCTACAAAGTATCATCCACTCTGTATGAAGAATCGTCTCGTCCCAATCTAGTTTCAGTTCCACAATTTTTGCAGAAGAATTTTTTGCTCTTGTGATAAGTGGACATAGCAATCCAAGGGGGGTCGAAAAGTCGAGAAGCAACTGACAAAATGTTGCGTTTCGTCGGCTTTAACAATGTAAATTCATCTACCTCGAGATTGTAGTATCTAAAGACATCCACACTCGGTACCCACCGTATGGCGAGAGTCTTCACTGAGCTTGTCTCGTCGACCTTCAATACCTTTTCGCCCTCATCAGTGCACAACTTTGGATGATTTGAAGACCATTTTGCCAATGGAAAACCTCCTGACAGTAAAACTTCTTTGACTTGTTGGCAAATTTCTTGAAGACCTTCGTATGTGTCAGCGCCAGCAAGCATGTCATCTACATAAAAAACAATCTTTTATGACAGCTGCTACTACTGGATGCGATTGTAAGCAATTTTCAGCTAATTCAAACAGGCATCTAATTGCCAAAAACTGTGCAGATGCTGTGCCATATGTTATCGTATTAAGTCTGTACGTTTGCACTTTCTGCGAGCTTTTTTCTCTCCAAAGAATTAGCTGGAAATTGCGATCTTCAAGGTCAAATTGGCGATACATTTTAGAAATGTCGGCTGTTACAGCGAATTTATTTAATCTAAAATTTAGCAATGTTAAGTAAAGCTCCCTCTGAATTGTGGGCCCAACCATGTGAGTTTCATTTAATGAAACAGCTGTTGATGTTTTGCTTGAAGCATCAGGTCACAAGACGCATTGATGGGAGGTGTAATAATGCTGTCTGGGGAGGAGTAGATTCGATAATAGACATATGACCCAGATCCCTGTACTCTTTCATAAATGTATGATACATATCTGACAGTGCATCGTCTTTACTTAACTTGCGTTCGAGTTGGAGATAACGCCTTTCGGCCGTTTGAAATGACATGCCAAGTATACTAAGATCCTTTTTAAATGGGAGCCTGACTTGAAATCGGCCCGAAGGCAAACGTTGGACAGTGCGAATAAAAATATTTTCGCACTCTCTTTGTTCAGCTGTTCCATGTGCAGCCTTCGACTCATCTGGTGTTCTGTCTAACTCCCAAAACCGTTCCACCAATGACTCGAGAGAACATTCCATTTTTTGAGCTGCTATGTTACAGCTGAATAGTCGATGAATTCATTCACCGCTATATTTTCCAGATACAATCCACCCGAACAAGGTTTTTGGATTGAAGGAAGCTCTGCACTTAATTTAATTTGCCCGACGCACAGCAAATCAAAGAATGCTTCCGCTCCAAGAAACAAATCAATTTTTCCAGGTTTATGAAACTCTGGATCGGCCAACTCTATGTTTGCAGGTCATTTTTCATTTGTCAGAAGGCAGCAATTGCCCAGGCTGACACGAAGATATATTATTTAATACCCAAAAATCGGTTAAGAAGCCATACGAATTTAAGCGAGACTGAACATAAGCGGATACTTTATGTTTTATTGCTGTAGTTGATTTACCTACTGTTATGACGCATAGTGCTGACCTTTCTCGCTGCAATCTTAATTGTTGCGCCAAAGATTCAGACATAAAATTAATTTGTGATCCTGAATCCAACCAGGCTCTGGCCACGTAAACTTAGCCAAATCGATCCTTCACCTGAACACTCGCCGTCGCTAAAATAACTTGGTCAGTGCTAAGCACGAGACCTGTGTATGCGGCACTAGGAATTGGGTGATCTCTTGGCTCATATCTATGAAGTAGGGAATGGTGGGACTTTGTGCACACCCGACACTTTGAAGCTTTACAATTTGAAACCATATGGCCACTATGTAAACAATTGATGCATAGTTTGTTAGCCTTTACGAATGCAAAACGGTCTGTCGCAGAAATTGACTAAAGGAGGGACACGAATCAATTTTGTGTTCCAGGCTCTGACAATAATTGCGCTTGGTGACGGGCCTTAGACATGACCATATGGATAATCATAGCGTTGGCAATGTCTTTATCAGTTGCCAGCGACAACAGCGATGAGTAAATGCAGAAACTGTGTCAATAATTGATCGCAGACCTCCTGGCGATGCCTTGGTCATGCTTGGCAATTCGAACAGTTGAGATACAGTATCAAAGAAAATAAGGCATTTATTATCATACACAGCATCAAGACTTTCTAACGCCTTTTGATAATTACTGTCTGACAATTGAAATGGTTTCACCACTCCTAATGCTTCATCTGATAGACATGATAGCAAGTAATTAAATTTTTCTACCCTTGCACAGTGGGAAAAATATCGTTTTTTTCGGCATCAACTCCAATTTTTAAGATAGAGACCTGAAATTTTCGTGGTGTATTACTTAAAGTACGACTGAATTTCGGTATTACAACATTTCTCTTGCATTTTATTTCTAGTAAATTTAATATATCGATGTGTGGTACGCAAGGAATTGTTAATTCATTTTCTTCAAGTGCTCTAACATGTATCTCATTTTGGTCATTTTAGCTTAATCTAAAGACGACGATTCTCTATTTTGTGTTATTAAATTATGTTGTTCCTTGTAAAGATGCTTCTAAATAAGATTTATTACATATCAATTACATATCTATAAAAATGTTTTTTTGGCGATTATTGTTGCTGTTTATGCAGCTACCACATGATTTTTTTTGGAAAAAGAGGCAAAAACGGGCAAAAAACTAAAATGGATGTCAATTGTGAATAGTTTATTTAACAACTTCTCATTTTTAACTTTTGTCTCAACTCGACTCAACTAAAGTTTCAGACCACACAAATTAGAACTTCAATACTTAATTAAAGTCTAATAAATACATCAGTAACACATCAGAAAATGGATATAAACGCACATTAACTGCGGACTTTGTATTAAAAACTAATAGAACACACCATAATTGTTTTATTCTATTTTAAAAATTTATTTTTATTGGTACAACTTGTCAGAATATCGCCTTTGAAGTAATAAAAGATTTTTAAACACTAACTTAAAGCAAATAGCTAGGTCAATTTAGTCAACTTTAATCGACAATTGAACTGTTGCTGAAGGCGGTAAAAATCAACAAAAATATTTTTTAAGTTGTTTGAAATGTGGTTAAATAAAAAATTAAATATTTTTTTAAATTTGCAACAACTTTAAAATTGTAAAAATGCCAAAAAAATCGATTTTTTTCCCACTGTGCCTTGATAATGAGTGATCGGCATCAACTAATGTATTAAAAAAGACACCTAAAATTCCTATAATCTGAATGCTTGCCACTGAATTTTGGAAGAGACATTTTTGGCAATTGAGCATGATGACTTGTACTAGCAGTAACAGTGCACACTTCAGGCCTGTATTGCTTAACAGCATTTAAATACAAGGCTTTGGTGGCAACACACAAATCGTCCAGCGGCCCTCTTGTGTCACCACTTGGATCATAACTCTCTAGTTGAGTTTGTAGGCCCATTGCCTTTTCAATATATCCTTGTAAAATCTCAAGACGACAGTCGAGCTGTGTTTTTTTCGAAAGATATTGTTTTTTGCTCAAACGAAGTCTTCATGCGCTCTATATCGAATTTCAGGCGATCTAATGCTTGAACCAGATTTGCCATACGCTTATTCTGGTATGGAATCTTCTTCATTGCCCATGATTAATAACTTAACTTTACAAGCTTCGAACTTTAATGGGAATAAATACTAAATGATATCGGTATTTATGATTTTCGGTATTTATGATCGGTATGTATGATATTTTTGACTTGGCCAAGGTTTTTGGGATGAGTTTGTAACCTTCTTTTTCTTTTATTTTTAGGCCATGGATTTAAAAAAAATGAATGGTCTATGGTGTTTGTCGGAACGGAAATGTGCGTAATAGGCAGAAGGTAGTATGTCCGACCCCATAAACTATATATATTCTGAATCAGTATCAGTAGTCGAGTCGATTGAGCCATGTCTAGCTGTCCGTCTGCCCGTCTGTCTGTCTGTCTGTATGAACACCTGGATCTCAGAAACTATAAGAGCTAGAGTCAAATTTTGTGATAACATACGTAAATATTGCAGTATCTCAAAAGTTTTTTTATAATTTGGACACGCTATTCAGCTATTTACACTATTTACAAAATGTATCGCCAAGTTTACATTGCTGATGAAGATCGTAATTTTCAGCTAATTCTTTGGAGAGAAAAAAGCTCGCAGCTAGTGCAAACGTGTAGTGTGCCAAAGTTGATTATCAGCCGTTGGAACTCCTCTGTACACTTTCTGTTAAGAATTAACAGAGAGCTGTTATGTAAAACGGCGCTCTCAATTCCTCTCGCGGAAGAATGGTCCGCAAAAGAGAATCAAGAATATCACACCATTAAACAGTTAGCTAATGCAGTTAGAGTTGCTTCGAGAATTTTCAACAGCGGCACCTTTCGTCTATAAATAGATGCTGAACGCGCATTTCTGCACACTAAATGGCGCCGAAGCTAAGGCTTACCAGCGAAAATATATATAAATTTATTGAAAATATAATACGCGTAGCGAAATAAATTGTAAGTCCACATATTGTTTTATTCACGCCAGCAACGTAATAATATATGCCAAAGGCATCCCGGAATCGGAATCATATACGTATAATAGCCAGTGTAAAAAGTTTGATACCAGAAAAAGGTGATATTTGTGTCTAATCACGTGAAATTTGTAGCTAATGATTGTGATTTTTACAGCGACAACGATTTCTTGCAGTCGATACCACTCATTGTCAGATACCCGTAAGATTGGTCAACTTGGTGCCCAATAAGCGTGGGTCTGCAACGTAGTGGACGCAAACACATTTTCCGGAGTATCGCTACATTTGCTCATTTATGATTGCGCTACAACTCTGCGCACAGTGAGACTACGTTTAATTCTTGCCTTGCATCACGGCGCTAGACTTTTTTCGCACCGTGTGGCTGCACCTAACCTTTTACGTATGGTGTTGCAGTACTGAACGCAGATTTCGATCGACGTGCAACGCACGCTCAGGTGACATGGCACCGCCATAAAAAATTTAGAATCTTTTGTCTACTTGAACTTTGATTCTGGAATAGCGAATAGTAGCTGGTAATTAACTAGCGTTCGACCGAATCAAACCCATTTTTAGCTATCATATCTTTTTGATTAATTTAACGGTCCGCAAAATAAACACTGTCAATTGATTTCCCTAGAATCGGAAAAGGAATCGCGAGTAACTATAGTATATTCATTGGAAGCTCGACCCTTACAATTTAAAGAAATCAATTGCTGTGCCATAGTATTCTTTTAAGCGAACAACTAGTGACTTTTTTGACGAATAGGATTATTTACTGGCCTGAACTTAAAACATCCTTTTGGGAAAGCGACGAACCAAAAATTTAATGAAATTATTATTAACCATTATAAAGTTATAAACTAAGCAAAATGTCTGTTAGGCACAGCCACGAAGATTTAAGCGACGCCTTGCAGCAGCAAGACCCATTTTGCGGAAGTTGTCACGAACCTATGAATTCTAAAGAATTAACGGCAGTCTTACCATGCAAGCATAAATTTCACAATCAATGCATATTAAGATCCCTCCAAAACAATAGAAGCTGTCCAGTCTGTAAGAATCCGTGTACGGTTAGACAACTATCGCTATCGAATAACAATTTGGCTGCTGAATTAGACGCAGCTGAACAAGCACGTGAATTAATAACGCTTGGCCTAAATCATAACCAAGGCAACGTTAATACTTCTATAGGAAACCGATCATTAGGTAGAAACCGTAGAGGAGGTCTCCTCGACGCGGAATGACAACCAGGTCTACCAATAGAAATGGTCAGAACCAACACTGCATCATCAATAACAACAATAACGGTCAAAAACCTTTGAATGCAGTACCCCACCAGACTACAAATACGGTCCATTTTGATTCCTTATTACAAAATGTCTTTACGCCGAAACTCGCCGCCAAAAAGTAGGCAGCATAGGCAGCGGCGGTGAACAGTGCGAGAGTCACCAAGGGCTCTCGCGCTCTTTTTATCCTACATATGTATTTATGTTAAGTTAGGCTTAAGTTAAAACTACATCCTATATACAAGAAGTCAGTTGAAAAAAAATGGTGAAGTGAATCCCACGCGCCCCGCATTGTCTTTTATTTTTCGATTTGTTTTTCGCGTCGGTTCCGATCTTTTCCAGATTTTCACCCCCCTACTTCACGATCCCCCCAAGAAGGAAGATTTCATTGCCGCCGCCACAAACATTGGTCCTTCGAGCCGGAGGCTATATTGGATACATACGTCGCTGGATTTTTCATCCCACCACTCCGCTCGAACCACGGTCATCGGCATCTCGTCAGGATCCCCCCAGATAAGTACTAAAATTTATACTTATTTTTATGCGGCAGAGGACTGTGTGTAATTGCTCCTTTGTGAAAAGAAAGATCTTTTCTAATTAAATTTAATTTAATTCCTAACCTCGCAATTTGCGTCACCGGTACCTCTGTATGTATGTACATATGTTACTGCATCAGTAAGCACATATGTACTTACATACAGACGACTGCCACCATCGAAAGTTTTCCATACATATACTCGTATATGTACGGAAATACGAATCACCAATTACACACGGTTTATCCATCCGATTCTATTTAGAAACCTCTGCCACATATATGTATGTACCTTCTCCTACCATTTTCTAACGAACAAGATACATACACTCTCCATTCTAACTCCAAATTGCATGGTACTATATGTGTAATATATATATATATACATATATTACATATGTAGTTACGTTGCCCATTAAAACACATTGACAAATAATAAAAAATAATACTGTATTCCTTTTACATTTATTTATTTGTCGATACTAACATATATGTAACATACATATATCAATACACTTTGCCGGCAGCAATATTTCGGCTGCACCGGCACTACACACATACATATATTCTGAATTAAATATTTAAATTGATTTACACATAATATCATTATATTATTATATATATATTCTATTTTTTATTTTTCCGTTTTTAAATTAAACACTTAATTAAATACAAAGAAATATTTTATAATTTGTTTGTTTACATTTGTCAGTCTAGTGATCGCAGTTTGCCTTAGTGATCGCAGTTCGATCACAATCGACCCACCACCACTTTTTACATTCACTCAGTGTTATCGTTCCAGGGCTGCACTAGCTCAAATTTTTAAAAATATTATTTGGTGGGCAACCGTGACTTTTAAAGTCACTTATATTTATTTATCGTCTTATTGTGCACTGTGTTGTGATATTACAATGTGCTGTAACATTGCAAAGGATTATCGAATATATTTTCCTCCGTCTGAGAAAAGATATCCCACTAATAAATAATTATTTATTTATTTTTTCACAGTATAATTTATTATTGGAAAATAAATTATATTACATCTTTTTCTCAGAATTTCATGCTGAGTATAATAATTGTTTCGATAATTATTATCACTCAATAAAATATATCGATATTTATAATATAATATTATATTATTTTTTTTTTTTGAACGTTTTTTCAAAAGGTATTGCCTTGTAACTTATCAACTTAGTCCTCGCTCAATAGATTCGATAAAATTTCCGATCGTTTGTCTAATATTCTTGTTTATTGTTCAAACAAGAACTTCTGTTCGTCCAATTTTCTACGCTCTTCTCTTTCACGTTTCTGGTTCCGTCACCAGCATCAATTGCATTTTTCTCGCTTTTTTTGAAAGCCTGTTATGCCAATTGATAGTAAAGACACCAAGAAACACCTTGTTGTACCCACGACTAAGCATAGACGCTCCAGCTCTCTTCCAAGTTCCCTTCTTGGTAGAACACCTTCTCCCGCCTCATTACGGAAAGTTGTAACTCCGGTCACATCTAAGATTAGTCAGGTGCCAAAAATTTCGGTGCACACTCCTCCAATCACTCGTGCAGTTGGTCATCAGATTTCACTAGCAATAAAAATGGCACTCCAAGAGTTCATTAACGCTTCCGATAAGCTCACGCAGTTCGAAGCTAGGATTCAAAATTCTCCTACAGCCTCACTTCACACTCACAGAGTGCGTCTTGAGCAGCTTCGTTCCTTATGGACTGCCGTAGAGCTCAAATATGAACTCTGTTTCAACGCATTGTCTCAAACGGAGACGAATGCTGCGGACAAGATCGCCATGCAAATGCGGTATGACCACTGCTACTCCATATACGAGGAACTTGCCTCTCAATTAAATGAGAGTATAGAGACCGCAACGGCTCCCCACTCCAGCACCTGCAGCACCACAAGTAGCCTTCCACCCACGAAGCTACCGGTCACCACCTTTCGATGCTGAAGTTTTCAGCGGTGACTACCTTAAATGGCCAACTTTCCGTAATCTCTTCACAGCGGTCTACATTTCCGATCCCGGCTTAAGTCAGATCGAGAAATTATTCCATTTAAATGCGAAGACCAGTGGAGAAGCGAAGGCAATCGTTTCCAAATCCTCTCACGAATGAGGGTTTCTCCTCTGCTTGGAGAAACTTGACGGACAGGTTCGAAAATAAGAGGTTGTTAGTCAACAGCCAACTTAAGATCCTTTTTCAATCTTCCGTCAGTTTCTCACGAGTCTGGAGCCGCCATCCAAATCCTTCAAAGCACTATTGAAAGTTGCTTAACGGCTCTAGACCACTCCAAAATCAGCACAGAGAATTGGGATTGCCTTCTAGTCTTCCTATGCTCGTCTAAACTCCCAAGGCTGACGTTGTCACTCTGGGAGCAGTCAGTTCTAAACAAGGCTGAAATTCCGTCGTGGAAGGAAATGTCAGATTTCCTTTCAGAGCGATATCGCACATTAGAAGCGATAGAGGACGTACAACCTAGTACAAGCGCACAGACTAGTCCCAAACCTGCTCGAAAGGAGCCTCCTACGAGGAAGGTCAACTCCTTTGAGACAAAGGTTGTAGGCAACCCACAAACCTGCAAACTTTGCTCAAAGGAGAACCATCCAATACGTCTGTGTCCGCGCTTTCTCCAAATGGCTGTTGATGAAAGGTCCAATTTCATCAAACAGCAGAAGGTGTGTTTGAACTGCTTCGCAAGAGGACATATCCTTAAAGATTGCACGAGTCAACATAATTGTTTTACGTGCAAGGGTCGCCACAATACACTCCTGCATCGTGGCACCCTCCTACCGCGCCCTCTTCAGCAGATTCTGCACCAACTACCAATTCGAATATACAGTCCACTCCTCCAACGACTAGTATTCAGAATTACTTCACGGCGAACACACAAGGTGTTCTTCTCGGCACTGCTCTTATAAATATTTGCCATCTGGGCTTAACTTATAAGGCACGTGCACTGATCGATCCTGGATCAGAGGCTACCGTTCATTTCCGAACGGATGTTTAACATCATACAGCCCTCCCTACCAAACCAAGTTTCCGGTTGTGGAAGATCTACGCCCCCAGTCCGTCCTCCAATGGGAAGAACTTGAAAGCAAAGACTCTAGGTATACGCTGGCAAGCGAATACGGACGAGTTCTCCTTTGCCCACCCTATATATATATATAAGTTATATATATATATCCAATTTATATATATTATATCCATATATATATACACATATAATATATATATTTTGTATCCACCTCCTTTCCAGATAAGTGAGATGGCACCACCCAAAGCGCAGACACCATCGAAGCCAAAAGGGGTGAACTCCTTAAGATGCCGCGTATGCAGAGGAGTCCAGAGGAGCGCCCTGAAGAAGTGCCAGAGGTTCCTGCGTCTGGCTGCGGAGAAAGCGTCTTCGGGCAGTTTTGATCAACAAATACTGCCCGAACTGCCTTGCACATGAACACTCTAATGGTTCATGTCGCAGTGGTGGCACCTGTCGCTCATGCGGGGAAGTCCACCATACGCTTCTCCATCTCCCAACCACCACTCCAGCCGAGACGCAGAACGCTGTCCCATCCACGCCGCCTCCTCCACCTCCAGAGTCCCTGGCGACAATCCCCTCGGTGGCAATCAGCATGCTGCCGACGGCCATCGTTAACCTGGACGTGGCCGGCAAAATTTTCGAGGTGCGTGTGCTGTTGGACGCTTGCAGTCCACACAGCCGTGCTGTTGCACGCTTGCAGTCCACACAGCCGCATGCCCACCTCATTGGCAAAAGCCTTTGGCCTTTCCGCCGAATGGATTTTGCCGAGCCTTGTTCAGGTCAAGGGTGTCGCCAGCATTCTCCATCCCAGTGACTCTGAAGATGGAGGAAGTTCAGATCAGGACTCCGGCTCAGAATGTCGGAAAGGAGCTCCAAACTCGTTACCAGGGCATTACGCTGGCGGACAATCGGTGCCATGTGCCAAGCAGAGTCTCCATTGTTCTGGGGGCCGACGTCTATGGCGACGTGATCCTCCCAGGCCTTGTTCCGTCCCAAGGTGGCCTACCGTTGGCCCAGAACACTCTGTTTGGCTGGGTACTATCCGGTGTCTTCAAGACGTAGTCCGCCAGCGCCCCTCAAGCCCCTCCAGCGGCCTCCAAAAAGATTCCGGCCCCATCTATTTGCAATAGTATTGCAAGGGGGGCGGAATGTTTACGCCGAAACTCGCCGCCAAAAAGTAGGCAGCATAGGCAGCGGCGTAAACAGTGCGAGAGTCACCAAGGGCTCTCGCGCTCTTTTATCCTACATATGTATTTATGTTAAGTTAGGCTTAAGTTAAACTACATCCTATGTACAAGAAGTCAGTTGAAAAAAATATAGTGTAGTGAACACCACGCGCCCCGCATTGTCATTATTTTTCGATTTGTTTTTCGCGTCGGTTCCGATCTTTTTCCAGATTTTCACCCCCTACTTCACGATCCCCCCAAGAAGGAAGATTTCATTGCCGCCGCCACAAACAAAATGCTTTGCGAAACCAACAGCAGCAGATTATGCAAAATGTCACAGCGTTAATACAAAATCAATTAGCGAATATCCATATACAAAAGGAGCAACACATCTCACCTCCGCCCTTTGCGAGTGTTGATCTCCCTCGTAACGTTAACATGAATCAGAGCCAAAATGACAGTAGTAATCGATCCTTGAATAACAGTACCGTAATACCCCCAGAAAAGGTGTCGAGCATTATCCAGAACTGGCATATAAAGTTCGATGGTTCTAAAAGGCTACGGAAGATTTTCTATATAGAGTACGCTCTATGACAAACCAGAACTTGTACGGTAATCACAGCCTATTGTGTGACCATTTGCATCTACTTTTGGTAGGCAAGGCTAACGAATGGTTCTGGAAATTCCACAAAACATATCCACATTTTACTTGGAATACATTTTGCGTAGAGCTTAGGAAGAAATTTGAGGACATAGAAACAGATATGGATATTTGGGAATCCATAAACTCTAGGCGACAAGGTGAAAAAGAATCTTTTGAAGAATTTCAATTTGACGTTGAGAAAGTTGTCGCTCGGTTAAGAAATCCCATACAAGAAGAATCTCTAGTGCGACTTTTAATTCGGCATTCCAAACCGTCTCTTCGCTACGAGCTAATGCACTTGAACATACTTACCTTAGCTAGGCTACGAGAAGAAATTCGTACACATGAGCAATTCTGTAAACAGAACAGAACACAACAACCTAGGTTCAATAGACCATTTGTGTCCGAGCTAGATGACACTTCAGAAGTAGCAGCTATGCAGCACAAAAGCATCAAATGTTGGAACTGTGGCAAATCTGGGCATCGTTATGACGTTTGTTTTGAGCCACGTTCTATTTTTTGTTACGGCTGTGGTAAGAAAGACACTTACAAGCCAAACTGCCTATCATGCAATCCTTCGGAAAACCCTCCGTCGGATGCGCGGAAAATTCCGGCGCATCCGACCCAATAAAACTTAATAACGCAATTCAGACTGAAATTCCATCGCAAAGTCTGTCCAATCAGAAATATTCGGATAATAAAGACCAAACATCATCGTATAGACGTCTACCTTTTCATGCTCGATACGCAAGTTATCTGTCAGCACGACAGCGAATATTTGGTAAAATTGACAGTTTAGATAGGAAACCTAAAACCAGTCGTTCTACACTACGCATGTGAAGATTTTGGAAAAAAAGTTTGCTCGTGTCGTAAAAAGCTAGTAGAGTCTATATTTACCAATTCAGACAACCGCTTGTACACCGAAATAAATATAGAAGATAAGGAATACATAGCTCTTCTTGATTCAGGTGCAACTCTTTGCTGTCTCGGAGGCAAAGCCGCCACTCAACTAGTAATGCACCCGAAAACAAAAAGATGCTCCGGTCGTATTAGAACAGCTAATAACGCAGAATGTCCAGTTCTAGGCAAACTTACAACTAGTGTCAAATATCAAGGCAGCAGTAAGACGATCGAATTTTACATTATCCCTGACTTAAAACAAGATGTTTATCTTGGAATTGGATTTTGGCGCGATTTTGGTCTTCTTAAGAATATCATGAGAACTTCTAACAGTATATCAGAACTAGATGTTGGAAAAGACAACAACTTAGACGACCCACCGAAAATTCATATTCTTTCTAAAGAACAGCAGCGAGAATTAGACTTAGTCATTCAAAAACTTCCCTCCTATGAGAAATAGGACTAGGGCGAACACAGGTTATCGAACACAGTATCGATGTTGGGGGAATCCAAGTCCATAAAACAATGACACTGGCCCGTTTCACCGGCTAGGGAGAAACTCATGTTTGCTGAGATAGATATAATGTTGGCCATGGATGTTATTGAGCTATCGAATAGTCCGTGGAGCAGCAATTGTGTTTTAGTACAAAAAGGAAGCAAGACTCGATTGTGTCTCGATTCACGCGAAGTAAACAAGCACACACGGAAAGATGCATATCCACTTCCTCATGTGGATGGTATCTTGAGTCGTCTCCCTCCAGTCCGCTATATTACTGGGTTGGACATGAAGCACGCTTTTTGGCAGATACCACTAGAGAGAAAGTCACGGCAGTATACGGCATTTACCGTACCGAATCGTCCAATTTACCAATAAAAGGTTATGCCTTTCGGACTGTGCAATGCAGCACAGACTCTCTGCCGATTAATGGATCAAGTCATACCAGCACATCTTCCTACTAGAGTGTTTGTATACTTAGATGACTTGTTAATCCTGTCTGATGATTTTAGTTCGCATATGTCACTTTTAAGCGAAATAGCAACCTATCTTCGAAACGCAAATCTTACTATAAATATCGCTAAATCGAAATTCTGTATGAAAGAAATTAAGTATTTAGGTTTTATAATAGGAAATGGGCAAATTAAAACTGACCCAGGCAAGGTAATTGCAATCAAGCAGTTTCCGATACCATCTACAGTTAAACAACTGCGGAGATTTTTGGGACTGTGTGGTTGGTATCGCCGATTCGTCGACGGATACGCCACACTCTCAATGCCTCTTACCGACTTGTTGAGAAAGAACAGAAAATACTGTTGGTGCGATGAAGCTGACAACGCGTTTTCAAAGCTCAAAGCAAAGCTAACTACCACACCTATATTAAGTACACCTGTTTTTTTAAACCATTTTTATTACTATGCGACGCAAGTCAATATGGACTTGGTTGTGTCCTTGCACAAGCCAATGGTGATGGAGCAGAAATGCCGATAGCATACATGTCCACCAAACTCACTAAAGCTCAGCGCAACTACTCCGTCACAGAATTAGAATGCTTAGCAGTTATCCAAGGTATTTACAAATTTCGTTCGTATATTGAAGGACAAGAATTCACAGTAATTACTGACCACTCCGCGCTGAAATGGTTAATGAATCAGAAAGATTTGTTAGGCCGATTGGCGCGCTGGTCACTTAAACTGCAAGGATTCAATTTTTCAATTCAGCATCGTCGAGGTTCACAAAATGTGGTAGCCGATACATTATCCCGTCGTGATGAAGATGAAGTTAGTGAATTTTCTAGTTTTGGCCCAATCGTTGATTTGTCATCAAAAGAATTCACCTCTATAGAATATGAAGAACTGAAGAACCGAATATCAGAAAATATTGCGAGACTTCCAGATCTTAAAATTGTAGATAACCTTATTTATAAACGTACCGAGTATTCAACAGGAGACTTAATACAAGAATCCGAATCATGGAAACTCTGGATACCGAAGGGACTACAAGCAGAAGTGTTGAGTCGAGCACACGACCCGCCAGACGCTGCGCATTGTGGTACCAGCAAGATGATAGAAAAATTAAAAAGATATGTATTTTGGCCTGGCATGGTAACGGCGATTCGACATTACGTTGCACAGTGTTCATCCTGCCGAATGACCAAAAGCCCCAATACAATTTTAAGACCGCCTATGGGAAAACCCATGACGTCGGATAGACCGTTCCAAAAATTGTATATTGATTTATTAGGCCCATACCCAAGGTCTAAGAAAGGAAACATAGGATTACTTATTATAGTAGACCACTTTAGTAAATTTCATTTCTTACAACCTTTGAAGAAATTTACGGCCATCAAGATATGTGAATTCTTGGAAACCTCAGTCTTTCATACATTCGGAGTTCCAGAAGTAATTCTGTCAGACAATGGTTCCCAATTCAAGTCAGGAGAGTTTAAATCATTTCTAACACGTTTTGGCATTACACAAATTTGCACTGCAATCTATTCTCCGCAGGCGAACGCCAGCGAGCGTCTCAATCGTTCAGTACTAGCAGCAATTCGAGCATATATCGGAAAAGATCATGCCCAATGGGATATGAATTTGAATGAAATCAGTGGTTCATTTAGATCTACTATCCATCGCAGTACAGGATATTCTCCCTATTACCTCTGTTTCGGTCAAAACATGATAAGTAATGGTAAAGACTATGACTTGTTACGCAAACTGAACGCATTGGCTGACGATGTGCATTTGACACGGGCCGATGTATTGCAGTTGGCACGTGCAAAAGCAAAAGAAAAAGTAGCAGATACACACGATGATAACGCGCGAAGATATAATCTACGCAGCAGATCAGTTCAGCTTAAACCTGGTGATTCTGTTTACGCCAGAAATTTTGCACAGAGTAACGCTGGAAAGAGATTTAATCATAAGTTAGCACCTGTCTTTTTGCAAGCCAAAGTGTTGCGAAAGCATAGCAACATATATTATGAGCTACAAAACGATCAAGGAAAATCAATCGGGGTATATCATTTAAAGGATATAAAACTCTGAAAGTCAACTTCAAGTCCCACTTTTTTCTGTTAATGAATTCTTGTGTAAGACTCTCGAATCAGTAACAGATGGATGTAGTGTGCCAAAGTTGATTATCAGCCGTTGGAACTCCTCTGTACACTTTCTGTTAAGAATTAACAGAGAGCGAATTCAAAACAGCTGTTATGTAAAACGGCGCTCTCAATTCCTCTCGCGGAAGAATGGTCCGCAAAAGAGAATCAAGAATATCACACCATTAAACAGTTAGCTAATGCAGTTAGAGTTGCTTCGAGAATTTTCAACAGCGCCACCTTTCGTCTATAAATAGATGCTGAACGCGCATTTCTGCACACTAAATGGCGCCGAAGCTAAGGCTTACCCAGCGAAAATATATATAAATTTATTGAAAATATAATACGCGTGGCGAAATAAATTGTGAGTCCACATATTGTTTTATTCACGCCGGCAACGTAATAATATATGCCAAAGGCATCCCGGAATCGGAATCATATACGTATAATAGCCAGTGTAAAAAGTTTGATACCAGAAAAAGGTGATATTTGTGTCTAATCACGTGAAATTTGTAAGCTAATGATTGTGATTTTTACAGCGACAACGATTTCTTGCAGTCGATACCACTCATTGTCAGATACCCGTAAGATTGGTCAACTTGGTGCCCAATAAGCGTGGGTCTGCAACGTAGTGGACGCAAACACATTTTCCGGAGTATCGATACCTTTGCTCATTTATGATTGCGCTACAACTCTGCGCACAGTGAGACTACGTTTAATTCTTGCCTTGCATCACGGCGCTAGACTTTTTCGCACCGTGTGGCTGCACCTAACCTTTTACGTATGGTGTTGCAGTACTCAACGCAGATTTCGATCGACGTGCAACGCACGCCCAGGTGACATGGCACCGCCATAAAAAAATCTAGAATCTTTTGTCTACTTGAAATAGCTCTAAATATTACGATTTAACAATAGTTTTAATTAATTTGTATTTCCTATAGAAAGCTTAAACATTGTAAAAATGTGCGCATGAGGAATTATCACCATCATCTATAATTTTCATTACACATCACACATGAATCTACCATAATCATTTAAGTATTTTTGGAAACTACAGCTCAACAGCTCCAGCATCGGAGGGCCCTACGACAGCATGAAGCGGATTTTGTGAGTGAGTAAAATATCGAAACACCCAGTATGTATAAACAAAAATGATTATGGGCAGTCAATTACGTCCACGTACCGTCATGTGATAGAGAGTAAATTTTGAGACTATACAATGTCTAAGAAAATGATCTGAATTAGTTCCCCGTGCGCATAGAAATATTTTGAATATCTTAATATCTTGAATATCTTATCTAAATACTTAGTAAACACAAGTCATGTTTTATCTTGAAATTGAAGTTAATATTTGTAATAAATGAAGTCTGTAAGCATCATGAATAACAAAGCTCACGTTTAATCGTCTCTTTATGGTTCGTCGCCGGAACAATAGGTATGCAATAGTTCAGCAGCCACAGTAAATAATATGTAGATTATACAAGGGGTGACCCAAACTATACAATGGCGTCACCAAGGCAGGGTGGGTAGAGAAGGGAGCACATATAACATCTAGTGCATCCCAATAAACCTATTCTGAAATCAGTCGTCCATAACCCAGTCCATTGATCAAACCGACTTACATAGAACGCCTTTTTATTTTATCATTCAGTTAGAGAAGTACTTAATTTTTGCACTTAATTTTTGTTTTTATGAGGCCGTAGGACGAGATTAGGAAAGAACCCCGCCCCATCCGGCGAGCAGAAAGCCCGGAGCAAGAAGTGCACGAAGCCTAGTCAGTCATACACAAGTTGAATTTCCTTTCGATGATAAGCCCGAGTATTTCGTAGGAGTACTCGGTCAAAGACGTTTCAACGCGCATACTACATAAAGATAAATGGCGCCCAACGTTAAGGCCCGATCGACATGGTACCACCATCAAAGGTAGTCTCTTTTCTCAATTACGAAAATAATCGGCATCTAACCCAAAAGGCTAGATGACACAACATCTTCATTGTCAATTATACTAATAATTGTTGCCTAGAAGAAGAGGTATTGGTGTAATCATCGTTGCAAAGGCTCCAATACAAATTGCGTGTATATCAATGGCACTCAGAACAAAAAAGCCAAGAAAAGCAATTAGTATCAAATATTTAAAAAGAAGCAAACGACACCATAAGCAATAATAAGACCCTATTGCAAGAAAACTTCATATTCACATTCATATATTAATCCATCCACTATAAATTACATTTTGAAACAACAAACAAAACGTGTGTTAAGGCTTATAGATCAGGTGTATCCATAGTATGGAACAGCGATCACAATTCTGTAAAAAGGATTGATCGACCTACATGGACCTGCATGATCACGAGTAACTTTAATCTTTAATCCTCGATTTTGAAAAACGGATGCTGCAATTTACCAATATATGAGAGTGCGAATGGAACTTTGATTCTGGAATAGCGAATAGTAGCATGGTAATTAACTAGCGGTTCGACCGAATCAAACCCATTTTTAGCTATCATACTCTTTTGATTAATTTAACGGTCCGCAAAATAAACACTGTCAATTGATTTCCCTAGAATCGGATGAGGAATCGCGAGTAACTATAGTATATTTATTGGAAGCTCGACCCTTACAATTTAAAGAAATCAATTGCTGTGCCATAGAATTCTTTAAGCGAACAACTAGTGACTTTTGACGAATAGGATTATTTACTGGCCTGAACTAAAACACCTTTTGGGAAAGCGACGAACCAAAGATTTAATGAAATTATTTTCAACCATCATAAAGTTACAAACTAAGCAAAATGTCTGTTAGGCACAGCCACGAAGATTTAAGCGAGGCCTTGCAGCAGCAAGACCCATTTTGCGGAAGTTGTCAACGAACCTATGAATTCTAAAGAATTAACGGCAGTCTCACCATGCAAGCATAAATTTCACAATCAATGCATATTAAGATCCCTCCAAAACAATAGAAGCTGTCCAGTCTGTAAGAATCCGTGTACGGTTAGACAACTATCGCTATCGAACAACAATTTGGCTGCTGAATTAGACGCAGCTGAACAAGCACGTGAATTAATAACGCTTGGCCTAAATGATAACCAAGGCAACGTTAATACTTCTATAGGAAACCGATCAGTAGGTAAAAACCGTAGAGGAGGTACTCCTCGACGCGGAATGACAACCAGGTCCACCAATAGAAATGGTCAGAACCAACACTGCATCATAAATAACAACAATAACGGTCAAAAACCTTTGAATGCAGTACCCCACCAGACTACAAATACGGTCCATTTTGATTCCTTATTACAAAATGCTTTGCGAAACCAACAGCAGCAGATTATGCAAAATGTCACAGCGTTAATACAAAATCAGTTAGCGAATATCCATATACAAAAGGAGCAACACATCTCACCTCCGCCCTTTGCGAGTGTTGATCTCCCTCGTAACGTTAACATGAATCAGAGCCAAAATGACAGTAGTAATCGATCCTTGAATAACAGTACCGTAATACCCCCAGAAAAGGTGTCGAACATTATCCAGAACTGGCATATAAAATTCGATGGTTCCAAAATGGCTGGCTACGGAAGATTTTCTATATAGAGTACGCTCTATGACAAACCAGAACTTGTACGGTAATCACAGCCTATTGTGTTCCCATTTGCATCTACTTTTGGTAAGCAAGGCTAACGAATGGTTCTGGAAATTCCACAAAACATATCCACATTTTACTTGGAATACATTTTGCGTAGAGTTTAGGAAGAAATTTGAGGACATAGAAACAGATATGGATATTTGGGAATCCATAAACTCTAGGCGACAAGGTGAAAAAGAATCTTTTGAAGAATTTCAATTTGACGTTGAGAAACTTGTCGCTCGGTTAAGAAATCCCATACAAGAAGAATCTCTAGTGCGACTTTTAATTCGGCATTCCAAACCGTCTCTTCGCTACGAGATAATGCACTTGAACATACTTACCTTAGCTAGGCTACGAGAAGAAATTCGACACATGAGCAATTCTGTAAACAGAACAGAACACAACCACCTAGGTTCAATAGACCATTTGTGTCCGAGCTAGATGACACTTCAGAAGCAGCAGCTATGCAGCACAAAAGATCAAATGTTGGAACTGTGGCAAATCTGGGCATCGTTATGACGTTTGTTTTGAGCCACGTTCTATTTTTTGTTACGGCTGTGGTAAGAAAGACACTTACAAGCCAAACTGCCTATCATGCAATCCTTCGGAAAACCCCTCCGTCGGATGCGCGGAAAATTCCGGCGCATCCGACCCAATAAAACTTAATAACGCAATTCAGACTGAAATTCCATCGCAAAGTCTGTCCAATCAGAAATATTCTGATAATAAAGACCAAACTTCATCGTCTAAACGTCTACCTTTTCATGCTCGATACGCAAATTATCTGTCAGCACGACAGCGAATATTTGGTTAAATTGACAGTTTAGATAGGAAACCTAAAACCAGTCGTTCTACACTACGCATGCGAAGATTTTTGAAAAAAGTTTGCTCGTTCCTAAAAAGCTAGTAGAGTCTATATTTACCAATTCAGACAACCGCTTGTACACCGAAATAAATATAGAAGATAAGGAATACATAGCTCTTCTTGATTCAGGTGCAACTCTTTGCTGTCTCGGAGGCAAAGCCGCCACTCAACTGTTAATGCACCCGAAAACAAAAAGATGCTCCGGTCGTTAGAACAGCTAATAACGCAGAATGTCCAGTTCTAGGCAAACTTACAACTAGTGTCAAATATCAAGGCAGCAGTAAGACGATCGAATTTTACATTATCCCTGACTTAAAACAAGATGTTTATCTTGGAATTGATTTTTGAACGATTTAGGTCTTCTTAAGAATATCATGAGAACTTCTAACAGCATATCAGAACTAGATGTTGGAAAAGACAACAACTTAGACGACCCACCGAAAATTCATATTCTTTCTAAACAACAGCAGCGAGAATTAGACTTAGTCTTTCAAAAACTTCCCTCCTATGAGAGAAGGAGGACTAGGGCTAACACAGGTTATCGAACACAGTATCGATGTTGGGGGAATCCAAGCCCATAAAACAACGACACTGGCCCGTTTCACCGGCTAGGGAGAAACTCATGTTTGCTGAGATAGATATAATGTTGGCCATGGATGTTATTGAGCTATCGAATAGTCCATGGAGCAGCAATTGTGTTTTTAGTACAAAAAGGAAGCAAGACTCGATTGTGTCTCGATTCACATGAAGTAAACAAGCACACACGGAAAGATGCATATCCACTTCCTCATGTGGATGGTACGAGTCGTCTTCCTCCAGCCCGCTATATTACTGGGTTGGACATGAAGCACGCTTTTTGGCAGATACCACTAGAGAAAAAGTCACGGCAGTATACGGCATTTACCGTACCGAATCGTCCACTTTACCAATACAAGGTTATGCCTTTCGGACTATGCAATGCAGCACAGACTCTCTGCCGATTAATGGATCAAGTCATACCAGCACATCTTCGTACAAGAGTGTTTGTATACTTAGATGACTTGTTAATCCTGTCTGATGATTTTAGTTCGCATATGTCACTTTTAAGCGAAATAGCAACCTATCTTCGAAACGCAAATCTTACTATAAATATCGCTAAATCGAAATTCTGTATGAAAGAAATTAAATATTTAGGTTTTATAATAGGAAATGGGCAAATTAAAACTGACCCAGGCAAGGTAATTGCAATCAAGCAGTTTTCGATACCATCTACAGTTAAACAACTGCGGAGATTTTGGGGACTGTGTGGTTGGTATCGCCGATTCGTCGACGGATACGCCACACTCTCAATGCCTCTTACCGACTTGTTGAGAAAGAACAGAAAATACTGTTGGTGCGATGAAGCTGACAACGCGTTTTCAAAGCTCAAAGAAAAGCTAACTACCACACCTATATTAAGTACACCTGATTTTTCTACACCATTTTTTGGTTGTGTCCTTGCACAAGCCAATGGTGATGGAGCAGAAATGCCGATAGCATACATGTCCACCAAACTCACTAAAGCTCAGCGCAACTACTCCGTCACAGAATTAGAATGCTTAGCAGTTATCCAAGGTATTTACAAATTTCGTTCGTATATTGAAGGACAAGAATTCACGGTAATTACTGACCACTCCGCGCTGAAATGGTTAATGAATCAGAAAGATTTGTTAGGCCGATTGGCGCGCTGGTCAATTAAACTGCAAGGATTCAATTTTTCAATTCAGCAGTGTCGAGGTTCACAAAATGTGGTAGCCGATACATTATCCCGTCGTGATGAAGATGAAGTTAGTGAATTTTCTAGTTTTGGCCCAATCGTTGACTTGTCATCAAAAGAATTCACCTCTATAGAATATGAAGAACTGAAGAACCAAATATCAGAAAATATTGCGAGACTTCCAGATCTTAAAATTGTAGATAACCTTATTTATAGACGTACCGAGTATTCAAGAGGAGACTTAATACAAGAATCCGAATCATGGAAACTCTGGATACCGAAGGGACTACAAGCAGAAGTGTTGAGTCGAGCACACGACCCGCCAGATGCTGCGCATTGTGGTACCAGCAAGATGATAGAAAAATTAAAAAGATATGTATTTTGGCCTGGCATGGTAACGGCGATTCGACATTACGTTGCACAGTGTTCATCCTGCCGAATGACCAAAAGCCCCAATACAATTTTAAGACCGCCTATGGGAAAACCCATGACGTCGGATAGACCGTTCCAAAAATTGTATATTGATTTATTAGGCCCATACCCAAGGTCTAAGAAAGGAAACATAGGATTACTTATTATAGTAGACCACTTTAGTAAATTTCATTTCTTACAACCTTTGAAGAAATTTACGGCCATCAAGATATGTGAATTCTTGGAAACCTCAGTCTTTCATACATTCGCAGTTCCAGAAGTAATTCTGTCAGACAATGGTTCCCAATTCAAGTCAGGAGAGTTTAAATCATTTCTAACACGTTTTGGCATTACGCAAATTTGCACTGCAATCTATTCTCCGCAGGCGAACGCCAGCGAGCGTCTCAATCGTTCAGTACTAGCAGCAATTCGAGCATATATCGGAAAAGATCATGCCCAATGGGATATGAATTTGAATGAAATTAGTGGTTCATTTAGATCTACTATCCATCGCAGTACAGGACATTCTCCCTATTACCTCTGTTTCGGTCAAAACATGATAAGTAATGGTAAAGACTATGACTTGTTACGCAAACTGAACGCATTGGCTGACGATGTGCATTTGACACGGACCGATGTATTGCAGTTGGCACGTGCCAAAGTAAAATAAAAAGTAGCAGATACACATGATGATAACGCGCGAAGATATAATCTACGCAGCAGATCAGTTCAGCTTAAACCTGGTGATTCTGTTTACGCCAGAAATTTTGCACAGAGTAACGCTGGAAAGAGATTTAATCATAAGTTAGCACCTGTCTTTTTGCAAGCCAAAGTGTTGCGAAAGCATAGCAACATATATTATGAGCTACAAAACGATCAAGGAAAATCAATCGGGGTATATCATTTAAAAGGATATAAAACTCTGAAAATCAACTTCAAGTCCCACTTTTTTCTGTTAATGAATTCTTGTGTAAGACTCTCGAATCAGAAACAGATGGATGTAGTGTGCCAAAGTTGATTATCAGCCGTTGGAACTCCTCTGTACACTTTCTGTTAAGAATTAACAGAGAGCGAATTCAAAACAGCTGTTATGTAAAACGGCGCTCTCAATTCCTCTCGCGGAAGAATGGTCCGCAAAAGAGAATCAAGAATATCACACCATTAAACAGTTAGCTAATGCAGTTAGAGTTGCTTAAAAAAAAAATTATTTAGTTAAGATTCATTATAACTTTTATTGCTTAACACTAAAACTCCTATTCAAACTATAATTCATTATTATTTTCGTTTTTATTTATATATCCTAGTTTTACTATTTCTTATTTATTCTATTAATTACTATTTTAAAGATTAATATTCATTATTGATTTCCGTAATGTTTCTATTCAGGACTATTTTTAATTTTAATAAGAAATCAAAAAGGAAGAACTATATCATTTTATATATACAAATTTGATTACCAAAACGGACCTCTATTGGTAGGTGTAGTAAATGGAAATGCAACTGGCTGCAATAGATAATAATGGGTTAATTCCTGTATATAAATGATATCGAATAACACATCGACAAACTTTTATTTTAAGTGAAATTCAAAATAAAATCCAACAAGGAAACCACTACCATAATTACTGTACATAGGTGTTTATAAATGATTGTCACTTACAATGTGTGTATCCCACGACGAAAGATCTTTCGTTTTGTAGAGCTGTCATATTTAATTGGTGTGGTTGTGTGTTATGTTTAGTTTTAAATTCACTTTTAGAAAGAATTAAATTGTTTAAGGGTCGGTGTGATAATTAGCTTTTTAGGCCATGGATTTTAAAAAAAAATTCATGGTCTATTGTGTTTGTCGGAACGGAAATGTGCGTAACAGGCAGAAGGAGGCATCTCCGACCCCATAAACTATTTATATTCTGAATCAGTATCAGTAGCCGAGTCGATTGAGCCATGTCTGTCTGTCCGTCTGTCCGTCTTGACCGTCTGTCCTTCTGTCTGTCTGTATGAACACCTGGATCTCAGAAACTATAAGAGCTAGAGTCATCAAATTTTTGTGACAACATACATATATATATTGCAGTTTCTCAAAGTTTTTTTAAAATTTGGACACGCCCCTACCCGCCTCTGTAAATCAGTAATAACTATTTAAAAACTACAATATTAGCTCAACAACCAAAGTTGTATATCTTATATGACAAATACCTTGCCACGGGCGTTATGTGAAAATTTCATTTAAATCGGACTATAAATAAGTGAGATATGATACGAATTAAACTCACTTTGAACATATATACTTAAGCAGACCTACGTGTAATTTACGCAAGCATACCGAAGTTCAAATCTAGCGTCAGACACACAGGATTTTATTAAACTTTTTATTTGCATTGCATTGTAACAGAATTGGTTCACAATGCAGCTTTGGCGATAGGCCAAGCTGTTAGGTAATGGCCGAGTGGTTAGAGTGGCGAACGGCTGCGAGAGAGCGCGTGTGTTCAACTCCCGGTTGAGGCGGGTGCGCGTACTTATTTTTATTTATTTTATTCTAATAAACTAAAAGAATAGTTACAGTCAAACAAATTAAATTCTTTTTATTTTGTCTGTTATGACTTTGCGTGTTCATTAAGATTCCAATTGGATGTTTCCTATTTTATTTTGTCCTCAATCTTTTGCATTTAGAATACTAGAAAATAACAGAGATCATAAGCCCTTGTAAAATTATGAATGTGCGAGTGGGACGCCCATACATACATGTCGCATATCCACATGTAAGTTAACAACTAAAATGCTGCAATCTAGAATAATGAACTCCAGTACGCAAGTTCCAATCTGCAAGCTCAGCGTCTGCATAATTTCCTGCACGCGCCGAGCTGCAAGCTGAATTCTAAGAATCTGTTTGGCAACTGCTTCCGCTCCTACCAATGCATGTAATTCCAAGAAGACTGCAATAATTCGACCAACAAGACATCAGCCGATGTCGTGGCCTATTGGAAGCAGCGAAGCCGACGTCGACCCTCTGCCACCACAAGGGCAGCGCAGCTCACAGCCAAGACTCACAGCTTGTTAGGGACAGCTTAGGATGATCAGTTGTAAATTGATTTTTAAGTAATAAAGTCATTGTTCTTAATTGAACATTAAAATCTTATATTTTTTACTTTGCAAACTTGCAAGTAATTAACTGGCGCCCGAGCAGGGACCGGTACGCGTACGAAACAGCAAAACGTCTTGTAAGTTCGCGGCTGGCAATTACATTTGCCGCAACCGGTTCTAAAACGCGAGTGAAGTGAACGTGCAACTCCGGAAAAAAGATTTTTTTCGTTCGTTCAAATCGACTCCGGCAAATCGAACTTAACTTGTTCATTTGCCCATCGGTGGACTCTAAGGACTGAAGGCAGGGCCACAGACCACCCCTCAACCCTGTACGCATCGCAGGATCCCCAGTAATCGTTGGACAAACAGGATGAAATCCGGATCGTCGGAGGGAGGAGCCACATCAATTAAATTACCCATAGTACTGTAAGATTACACAAAACCATTATCAAGAAAACTAACACTAAACTGAAAACACAAATAGACTCTTAAGCAAACACGGATACTTATATAAAGAACCGTAAAACGATAAATCAAACAAAAAAGATCACAAAAGTGATATAACTGATTCCAACTTTACGATTCCCAAGGGACCCTCTAAAGTAAAAGGGAAAAACCAGCCTCTGGTTATAAAACAAACAAGCAACACACACACAAAACGAATTATCTTTAAGAAAACACATCTTACTAACTCCCTTCAAACATAATAAGCTCCATCATTTGCTCCCTTGACTTACCTAAAACTCGACCCATTCTTAATTCGCATGCGCTAAGCGTTTCATGGCTAACGTGAACAATCTGATCAGGCCCTCAATACTAAGTGCAGAAGCTTGTAGACAAAGAATTAGACGACAAGAAGAACAAGAACTTAATAGAAATATGGTCGAAAACGTAGACAGAGCTGCATTAGCAGCAACAGTGAGTGAAATTCTAGCACAGCAATTGCCAGGTTTGTTGAGACGTCACAATTCTTCAGAAGAATTTGCGAACGTAACAGACCAGGTAATTGCCCCAGAACATGCAGGGAACTTAGGAGACTAAGAAAGAGTGCCGGATATAGTAAAAACTATCCGAGACTTTTCAGGTGACCCTTCAGAGTTCAGTTCATGGAAGAAGGGAGTAGATCGTATCTTAGAAGCGTACAGTGCTTACCAGGGTACCCCAAAAATACTATGGTATCTTACATACCATACGTAATAAGATTGTAGGACACGCTGACATGGCACTAGAATCTTACAATACCCCATTGAACTGGTTAGCGACTCTTCATTACGCGGACAAACGCGACATTAACACATTAGAATATCAAATGACGATGCTTATACAGGGTGCTAACCAATCAGTGGAAGAATTCCATCAAACGGTTTATAAACACCTATCACTAATCCTAAACAAGATCGGTTGTATGGGGTTAGGAAGAGAAGCAGAATTGTTAATGACGAAGATGTACAGAGACAAAGCTCTAGACACCTTCGTACGAGGATTACAAGGCGACTTGCCTCGTCTACTGGGAATCAAAGAACCAGTAGACTTACCATCAGCATTACACCTTTGCCTCAGGTTAGAAAACCAGAACTTCAGGGCAAGACATGCTACAAATGTGGGACAGACAAGACAGTTTAGGAATCAGACTGCAAAACCTTCACCTGCTCCTCGCAGCACTTCATTCATAAATAGACAACCACCAATTCCACCTCCAAGAACTCAATATTACCAAATCGGACAACAACCACCGACTACATTACCACGACAAAATTCAAACAATTTCGGTTACCAGCTTGCACAGCCAGCAGCTGCACCTCGACCTTTTCAGAATAGGCAATTCCCGCCACAACTAGGCCACAGGCCACAAAACCACTGCCTCGTCCAGAACCTATGGATGTGGATCCCAGTGATCAGACCAGAATGGTAAATTACATGAACAGACCTCGCTTCGAACCAGGCAAAAGACCACCTGGTCCAATACCAGATGGAATGAAGCGACAAAGAAACTTTAATATACAGACAACAACGGAAGAAAATGAAACGCGACCCACTAAGACTCCATTGACAATGACGAACTATGAACAAGCTATGGCAGAGTACGAGGACTACATCAATCTTGACGACAACCTGGACGATTACGTAGACCAGATAGACGAAGCCGACGCTGACAATAACTCGTACGATTACTACGACGACGCAGCATTGAATTTTTTAGAATAAAGAATTCCTCTCTTCCATATTTCGTATGCAAGATGAGGAATGTGTAGTGTGCCAAAGTTGATTATCAGCCGTTGGAACTCCTCTGTACACTTTCTGTTAAGAATTAACAGAGAGCGAATTCAAAACAGCTGTTATGTAAAACGGCGCTCTCAATTCCTCTCGCGGAAGAATGGTCCGCAAAAGAGAATCAAGAATCACACCATTAAACAGTTAGCTAATGCAGTTAGAGTTGCTTCGAGAATTTTCGACAGCGCCACCTTTCGTCTATAAATAGATGCTGAACGCGCATTTCTGCACACTAATTGGCGCCGAAGCTAAGGCTCACCCAGCGAAAATATATAAAATCTATTGAAAATATAAAACGAGTGGCGAAATAAATTGTAAGTCCACATATTCTTGTTAAAATACTTTTATTCACGCCGGGAACGTAATAATATATGCCAAAAACATCCCGGAATCGGAATTATATACGTATAATAGCCAGTGTAGTTTGATACGAGAAAAAAGGTGATATTTGTGTCTAACCACGTGCAATTTGTAAGCTAATGATTGTGATTTTTTACAGCGACAACGATTTCTTGCAGTCGATACCACTCATTGTCAGATACCCGTAAGATTGGTCAACTTGGTGCCCAATAAGCGTGGGTCTGCAACGTAGTGGACGCAAACACATTTTCCGGAGTATCGCTACATTTGCTCATTTATGATTGCGCTACAACTCTGCGCACAGTGAGACTACGTTTAATTCTTTCCTTGCATCACGGCACTACACTTTTCGCACCGTGTGGCTGCACCTAACCTCGTTGTGTATGGTGTTGCAGTACTCAACGCAGAATTCGATCGACTGCAACGCACGCCCAGGTGACATGGCACTGCCATAAAAATCTAGAATCTTTCGTCTACTTGAAATACCCCTAAATATTACGATTTAACAATAGTATTAATTAATTTGTATTTCCTATAGAAAGCTTAAACATTGTAAAAATGTGCGCATGAGGAATTATCACCATCATCTATAATTTTCCTTACACATCACACATGAATCTACCATAATCATTTAAGTATTTTTGGAAACTACAGCTCAACAGCTCCAGCATCGGAGGGCCCTACGACAGCATGAAGCGGATTTTGTGAGTGAGTAAAATATCGAAACACCCAGTATGTATAAACCAAAAATGATTATGGCCAGTCAATTACGTCCACGTACCGTCATGTGATAGAGAGTAAATTTTGAGACTATACAATATCTAAGAAAATGATCTGAATTAGTTCCCCCGTGCGCATAGAAATATTTTTGAATATCTTAAATATCGTATCTAAACACTTAGTGAAACACAAGTCATGTTTTATCTTGAAATTGAAGTTAATATTTGTAATAAATGAAGTCTGTAAGCATCATGAATAACAAAGCTCACGTTTAATCGTCTCTTTATGGTTCGTCGCCGGAACAATAGGTATGCAGTAGTTCAGCAGCCACAGTAAATAATATGTAGATTATACAAGGGGTGACCCAAACTATACAATGGCGTCACCAAGGCAGGGTGGGTAGAGAAGGGAGCACATATAACATCTACTGCATCCCAATAAACCTATTCTGAAATCAGTCGTCCATAACCCAGTCCATTGATCAAACCGACTTACATAGAACCCCTTTTTATTTCATCATTTAGTTAGAGAAGTAGAAGTGCACTTAATTTTTGTTTTTATGAGGCCGTAGGACGAGATTAGGGAAAGAACCCCGCCCCATCCGGCGAGCAGAAAACCCGGAGCAAGAAGTGCACGAAGCCTAGTCAGTCATACACAAGTTGAATTTCCTTTCGATGATAAGCCCGAGTATTACGTAGGAGTACTCGGTCAAAGACGTTTCAACGCGCATACTACATAAAGATAAATGGCGCCCAACGTTAAGGCCCGATCGACATGGCACCACCATCAAAGATAGTCTCTTTTCTCAATTACGAAAATAATCGGCATCTAACCCAAAAGGCTAGATGACACAACATCTTCATTGTCAATTATACTAATAATTGTTGCCTAGAAGAAGAGGTATTGGTGTAAACATCGTTGCAAAGGCTCCAATACAAATTGCGTGTATATCAATGGCACCCAGAACAAAAAGCCAAGAAAAGCAATTAGTATCAAATATTTAAAAAGAAGCAAACGACACCATAAGCAATAATAAGACCCTATTGCAAGAAAACTTCATATAAACATTCACATATTGATCCATCCACTATAAATTACATTTTGAAACAACAAACAAAACGAGTGTTAAGGCTTATAGATCAGGTGTATCCATAGTATGGAACAGCGATCACAACTCTGTAAAAAGGATTGATCGACCTACATGGACCTGCATGATCACGAGTAACTTTAATCTTTAATCCTCGATTTTGAAAAACGGATGCTGCAATTTACCAATATATGAGAGTGCGAATGGAACTTTGATTCTGGAATAGCGAATAGTAGCTGGTAATTAACTAGCGTTCGACCGAATCAAACCCATTTTTAGCTATCATATCTTTTTGATTAATTTAACGGTCCGCAAAATAAACACTGTCAATTGATTTCCCTATAATCGGATGAGGAATCGCGAGTAACTATAGTATTTTCATTGGAAGCTCGACCCTTACAATTTAAAGAAATCAATTGCTGTGCCATAGTATTCTTTTAAGCGAACAACTAGTGACTTTTTGACGAATAGGATTATTTACTGGCCTGATCTAAAACATCCTTTTGGGAAAGCGACGAACCAAAGATTTAATGAAATTATTATCAACCATTATAAAATTACAAACTAAGCAAAATGTCTGTGAGGCACAGCCACGAAGATTTAAGCGACGCCTTGCAGCAGCAAGACCCATTTTGCGGAAGTTGTCACGAACCTATGAATTCTAAAGAATTAACGGCAGTCTCACCATGCAAGCATAAATTTCACAATCAATGCATATTAAGATCCCTCCAAAACAATAGAAGCTGTCCAGTCTGTAAGAATCCGTGTACGGTTAGACAACTATCGCTATCGAATAACAATTTGGCTGCTGAATTAGACGCAGCTGAACAAGCACGTGAATTAATAACGCTTGGCCTAAATGATAACCAAGGCAACGTTAATACTTCTATAGGAAACCGATCAGTAGGTAAAAACCGTAGAGGAGGTACTCCTCGACGCGGAATTACAACCAGGTCCACCCAATAGAAATGGTCAGAACCAACACTGCATCATCAATAACAACAATAACGGTCAAAAACCTTTGAATGCAGTACCCCACCAGACTACAAATATGGTCCATTTTGATTCCTTATTACAAAATGCTTTGCGAAACCAACAGCAGCAGATTATGCAAAATGTCACAGCGTTAATACAAAATCAGTTAGCGAATATCCATATGCAAAAGGAGCAACACATCTCACCTCCGCCCTTTGCGAGTGTTGATCTCCCTCGTAACGTTAACATGAATCAGAGCCAAAATGACAGTAGTAATCGATCCTTGAATAACAGTACCGTAATACCCCCAGAAAAGGTGTCGAACATTATCCAGAACTGGCATATAAAGTTCGATGGTTCCAAAAGTGGCTTGGCTACGGAAGATTTTCTATATAGAGTACGCTCTATGACAAACCAGAACTTGTACGGTAATCACAGCCTATTGTGTGACCATTTGCATCTACTTTTGGTAGGCAAGGCTAACGAATGGTTCTGGAAATTCCACAAAACATATCCACATTTTACTTGGAATACATTTTGCGTAGAGTTTAGGAAGAAATTTGAGGACATAGAAACAGATATGGATATTTGGGAATCCATAAACTCTAGGCGACAAGGTGAAAAAGAATCTTCTGAAGAATTTAAATTTGACGTTGAGAAACTTGTCGCTCGGTTAAGAAATCCCATACGATCGAATTTTACATTATCCCTGACTTAAAACAAGATGTTTATCTTGGAATTGATTTTTTGGCGCGATTTTGGTCTTCTTAAGAATATCATGAGAACTTCTAACAGCATATCAGAACTAGATGTTGGAAAAGACAACAACTTAGACGACCCACCGAAAATTCATATTCTTTCTAAAGAACAGCAGCGAGAATTAGACTTAGTCATTCGAAAACTTCCCTCCTATGAGAAAGAAGGACTAGGGCGAACACAGGTTATCGAACACAGTATCGATGTTGGGGAATCCAAGCCCATAAAACAACGACACTGGCCCGTTTCACCGGCTAGGGAGAAACTCATGTTTGCTGAGATAGATATAATGTTGGCCATGGATGTTATTGAGCTATCGAATAGTCCATGGAGCAGCAATTGTGTTTTAGTACAAAAAAGGAAGCAAGACTCGATTGTGTCTCGATTCACGCGAAGTAAACAAGCACACACGGAAAGATGCATATCCACTTCCTCATGTGGATGGTATCTTGAGTCGTCTTCCTCCAGCCCGCTATATTACTGGGTTGGACATGAAGCACGCTTTTTGGCAGATACCACTAGTGAAAAAGTCACGGCAGTATACGGCATTTACCGTACCGAATCGTCCACTTTACCAATACAAGGTTATGCCTTTCGGACTATGCAATGCAGCACAGACTCTCTGCCGATTAATGGATCAAGTCATACCAGCACATCTTCGTACAAGAGTGTTTGTATACTTAGATGACTTGTTAATCCTGTCTGATGATTTTAGTTCGCATATGTCACTTTTTAAGCGAAATAGCAACCTATGGAGATCTGGCAACCCTCTCAATTTGCCATTCACACTTATTTAAATATTTACTTTCAATAGATATTAATCTGTTTAATTTATCGATATCGTTTTAATCATCGTTAAGTTCCTTCTCTTTCGATGATTTTAGTTCGCATATGTCACTTTTAAGCGAAATAGCAACCTATGGAGATCTGGCAACCCTCACAATTTGCCATTTACACTTATTTAAATATTTACTTTCAATAGATATTAATCTGTTTAATTTATCGATATCGTTTTAATAATCGTTAAGTTCCTTCTCTTTCGATCGGAAACTGTCAAGCACACAACACGTGCCACTCCGTAACTTTTTAAAACCTTTTACATTTTAATTTAAATAAATCATAAGCAACAAACAACATCCATTGCATTTAATTTTATATAAAGCATCTACCAAAACTATTGTTCACCACAATTGGTGACCCTCGACTCTCAAATACGCACACACTCAAAGTCAATACAATTGACAGACAAGATATCAAATTCGCACATCAACATAATTTCATCATAATTTTCTGACGCAATCAGAATTTACACGTGTTTCAGCATACGAAGCACACACAACATTCTTATATGATGGAGAACGATAGTTTTGCTGACGCACAAAATAATTCAGAACCAAGTGGATCAAATCTAAACACAATTACTAGACAGATGCCGTTTCCACAACTTCACACAATCACAAACATAGAAATGTTTTTCACCAAATTGGAAAACTGGTTTCTATTACAAGGCATCGGTTCTCGGAAAGAGCATGAGAAGTACGCAGCAGTCATAGCGTACGCAGATCCTAAATATTTGGAGCAAGTCCACGATCTTGTCCAAAACGAACCGGAAACAAATCCATACACCACACTTAAGCAGGCTATACTAGGCAAATTCGCAGAATCGGCAATGGTTCGCCTTGAAAAGCTCGCATCTGGAATACAACTCGGTGATGGACGCCCAAGTCATTTACTCAGTCAGCTACAACGGACAAATGCCACCAACGACGAATCAGTTGTCCGTCGCTACTGGATCAAGCGCCTTCCACCTCAAGCTCGTGCCGTCATTGTAGGAATGCTCGAAAGTGCCCCGGATACAACACTATCTCAACTTTCAACAGCCGCAGACGCTGTCATGGACTCACTCACTTTTACATCGAGTGACAACATTTCAGCTATATCGCGCAACAACACCAACAATCCGAATTCTACAGACGATCGTTTCAGCAACAGCAGTAGAAAAACGTTTGGATTCTCAAGAAAAATTATTTCAGCAAATAAACAGCAAGCTCGGACAAATTCTAAACAACAACAATCGACGCTCTCGCAGCAATAGTCGATTCCAAAGCAACAGTCGCAGCAACACTCCACAGCCCAACAACAACAACAAAAATTGTTGGTATCACACTAAGTATGGCGACAAAGCACAAAACTGTCAGGAGCCCTGCTCATTCAACACCAATTCAAAAAACTAAGTCCAGCTGTCGAAGATCATAAAGGCAACTTCGATAGTCAGTCAGATATAGCCTTACCAAATACATCAAAACATCGGATAACAATAAACAGCATTTCCACATACAACCGACTTTTTTTACTGGATTCAAAAACAGGAAAAAATTTTCTTATTGACACAGGTGCAGACGTATCCGTTATACCAGTTTCAACTATAAACAAACGCATCGCATCATCCAATGAAAATCCTCTTTTCGCAGCGAATTGTAGTATAATCGAATCTTATGGTACAACACGCTTAACCTTGGATTTAGGATTACGTCGTCCATTTGCATGGAACTTTATCATCGCAGATGTCCGCACACCAATCATCGGATCGGATTTCTTACAGCACTACAACCTGCTTGTTGACATTAAACGCCAAAAATTGATTGACGCTCAAACATTGCTAGCACGTAATGTTATTTGCAGCCTTCAATCTTCATTCACAATTAAAACATTCAACACAGCATGCAAATTTTCCAAACTTTTGGAGGAATTCAAATCTATCACTCAATGGGATCATACATCACCCAAACCAACCGCATCTGATGTAACACACTGCATTGACACCAAAGGAGCACCCACATTTTCAAAACCTCGTCGTCTTACTCCTGATAAACTCACAGCAGCAAAGTCAGAGTTTGGATATCTTCTAAAAATCGGAGTATGTCGTCCTTCAAAGAGCCCATATGCATCACCCTTACACATGGTCCGTAAAGCAACAGGCGAATGGCGGCCATGTGGCGACTATAGAGCTCTCAATGCACAAACGATTCCTGATCGGTACCCTCTGCCGCACATTCAGGGTTGCACACATATTTTCTATGGTAAGAAAATATTTTCCAAAATTGATCTCAATCGCGCATATCACCAGATTCCAATTGAACCACGTGACATTCCAAAAACGGCTATAACTACCCCTTTTGGCTTATACGAATTCACGCATATGACATTTGGCTTGTGCAACGCAGCACAGACGTTTCAACGCTATATGGACGTCGCCCTCAGAGATCTCGACTTCGTTTTCGTATATTTAGATGACATCGCCGTAGCATCAAGTAACGCTGAACAACATGAAATTCATCTTCGCCAAGTTTTTGAACGACTTCAACGTTACCACCTCACAATAAACGCAAGCAAATGTGCCTTCGGACAAAATTCCATCAAAGTTTTAGGACATCATGTCGACTCTCATGGCATCAAACCTTTGCCAGACAAAGTCAAAGCAATTGTTGATTTTCCATTACCCAAAGTTGTAAAGGAACTTCGACGCTTTCTGGCAATGATCAACTTCTACAGACGATTCCAGCCCAAAGCACTGGAACATCAAGCCCCGTTGTTGCAGTTAATTCCAGGCAATAAGAAGAACGATTCTTCTCCAATCAACTGGACCGACGAAAACATACAACATTTCCAACAGTGCAAGCATTCTCTCGCAACAGCAACCCTCCTGGTACACCCATCTCCAGATGCAACACTTTCGCTAAGCACAGATGCTAGTGATACAGCAGTCGGAGCAGTTCTTCACCAAATCGTGAATAATGAATACCAGCCAATGGGATTTTTCAGTGTAAAGCTAACAGACGCTCAGCGTAAATATAGCACGTATGATCGCGAACTTCTTGCCATCTATCTCAGCATCAAGCATTTTCGCTTTATGTTAGAAGGCAAATCATTTCATGTCCGCACTGATCACAAACCGCTCATATACGTCTTCACTCAAAGGCCGGACAAGGCATCACCCAGACAACTCCGCCAGTTGGACTTCATTGGTCAGTTCACAACAACCATCTTACACGTCGCTGGAGTCGAGAACACGACAGCAGACACATTGTCTCGCATAGTAGCAATCGAAAGCAACATTATCGACTACGAGCAAATAGCTTCAGCACAAAGTAATTGCCCAGAGCTTAAACAACTTTTGGAAGACAACACAACACTGCAACTCAAATCTGTAAACCTACCACATTCAGAAACATCAATCTTATGTGATTTTTCTACTCCTACAGCTCGACCATTTATTCCAAAGCCACTCAGGAAGAAAATCATCAGCAAACTCCACAACATCGCTCATGGAGGCATTAGATCTACAATGAAGATCATCAAACAACGTTTTATATGGCCTTCAATGCACAAGGAAATCGCCAGTTTCGTCAAACATTGCATTCCTTGTCAACGATGCAAAATAACCCGCCATGTTCATTCACCACTTCAACACTATCAATTGACAGCACATCGTTTCGAACACATAAATTTGGACTTGATTGGACCTTTACCCCAATCTGGTCAATTTAGATACTGTCTCACCATTATTGACCGCTACACACGGTGGCCGGAAGCTGTTGCAATTAAAGACATGCAAGCAGAGACGGTAGCCGCAGCTCTCATCAACGTCTGGATATCTCGCTTTGGAGTACCTTCCCGTATCACCACAGATCAAGGCAGACAATTCGAATCAAGACTTTTCAACGAATTGTCACGGCTCCTCGGCATCAATCATATACGTACTACTGCATATCACCCGCAAGCTAATGGAATCATTGAGCGCTGGCATCGTACTCTTAAAACAGCCATAATGTGTCAAAACAGAATTGACTGGCCAAGCAAATTACCAATCATATTGCTAGGATTACGATCAGCATTCAAACCTGACATACAAACTACAGCAGCACAGCTTGTCTATGGATCAACACTACGACTTCCAGGACAATTTCTTCATATGGAAAACAATGTCTTACCGCAAAATGAATTTGTAAAACATCTCGCTGAAATGATGAACGACATTCGCCCTACACAAACAGCCCATCACGATACTTCGAAGCCATTTGTATTTAAACAACTAATCGACGCAACACATGTTTTTCTACGCAACGATACAGTGCGCGGATCATTACAGCCGCCTTACGATGCACCTTACGAAGTTAAATCAAAGCATAACAAATTCTACAATATTCTCATCAACGGACGAGATACCACAGTATCAATCGATCGGCTCAAACCAGCGTATATTGAGTCACATAACGAATCAACATCACCATCATCATCGGCAGCAGCATCATCAGAAGCAGGAGCAGAATCGTCTACAACAAACATAGATCAACCGCCAAATCAAATTGAGTCAACTCTATCTCAACCGCCACCCAGACCACGCCGCACGATTAGACTCCCCGTTCGTTTCACAACTTGAAGTCTAGGAGGGAGTACTATGGAGATCTGGCAACCCTCTCAATTTGCCATTCACACTTATTTAAATATTTACTTTCAATAGATATTAATCTGTTTAATTTATCGATATCGTTTTAATCATCGTTAAGTTCCTTCTCTTTCGATCGGAAACTGTCAAGCACACAACACGTGCCACTCCGTAACTTTTTAAAACCTTTTACATTTTAATCTAAATAAATCATAAGCAACAAACAACATCCATTGCATTTAATTTTATAAAGCATCTACCAAAACTATTGTTCACCACAAACCTATCTTCGAAACGCAAATCTTACTATAAATACTCGTATCGCTTAATCGAAATTCTGTATGAAAGAAATTAAATATTTAGGTTTTATAATAGGAAATGGGCAAATTAAAACTGACCCAGGCAAGGTAATTGCAATCAAGCAGTTTCCGATACCATCTACAGTTAAACAACTGCGGAGATTTTTGGGACTGTGTGGTTGGTATCGCCGATTCGTCGACGGATACGCCACACTCTCAATGCCTCTTACCGACTTGTTGAGAAAGAACAGAAAATACTGTTGGTGCGATGAAGCTGACAACGCGTTTTCAAAGCTCAAAGAAAAGCTAACTACCACACCTATATTAAGTACACCTGATTTTTCTAGACCATTTTTTTTTACTATGCGACGCAAGTCAATATGGACTGGTTGTGTCCTTGCACAAGCCAATGGTGATGGAGCAGAAATGCCGATAGCATACATGTCCACCAAACTCAGTAAAGCTCAGCGCAACTACTCCGTCACAGAATTAGAATGCTTAGCAGTTATCCAAGGTATTTACAAATTTCGTTCGTATATTGAAGGACAAGAATTCACGGTAATTACTGACCACTCCGCGCTGAAATGGTTAATGAATCAGAAAGATTTGTTAGGCCGATTGGCGCGCTGGTCACCTAAACTGCAAGGATTCAATTTTTCAATTCAGCATCGTCGAGGTTCACAAAATGTGGTAGCCGATACATTATCCCGTCGTGATGAAGATGAAGTTAGTGAATTTTCTTCAACGGAAGAAAATGAAACGCGACCCACTGAGACTCCATTGACAATGACGGACTATGAACAAGCTATGGCAGAGTACGAGGACTACAACAATCTTGACGACAACCTGGACGATTACGTAGACCAGATAGACGAAGCCGACGCTGACAATAACTCGTACGATTACTACGACGACGCAGCATTGAATTTTTTAGAATAAAGAATTCCTCTCTTCCATATTTCGTATGCAAGATGAGGAATGGCAAATCTATTAGAATACTTATAGACACCGGTTCGAACAGAAACTACATCCAACCTAAATTCGTTAATAACCCTATTAAAAAACAAAGCACCTTTCAATGCTGTCTCAGTAGGCGGCAGCACTATAGTTACGCACCATAATAATAATATAATTTAATAATTTTCAATATTCCAGACGTTAAAGTAAAATTTTTCCTGTTGCCCACATTGAAATCTTTCGATGCCATTTTGGGCAACGATAGTTTGAAAGAATTAGGGGCAGAAATAAAAATCAGCAAAAATATTATGATATTAAAAAACGGTATCAAGATCCCCATCAAAGAAAAAACATTCGAAGCAGTTAACACAATTACACAACAAATGTGAAGGCAACGATCCGAACCTCGTCCGATACTCCAGTTTACTCGAAATTCTATCAGTATCCAATGACACTGAAAGATGAAGTAAACAAACAGATAAAAGAACTTTTAGAGGATGGTATAATTTGACCTTCTAGGTCCCCGTATAATTCACCAGTGTGGATTGTACCTAAAAAGGCAGACGCTTCAGGCGAAAAAAAATATCGCATGGTTATTGACTATCGTAGACTTAATAAAATAACCATTGCAGATAAATACCCTATTCCCGAGATAAATGAAGTACTTACACAATTAGGAGACAATAAAGTATTCTCTGTTTTAGATCTGAAAAGCGGTTTCCACCAAATATCTTTGAAAAATAATGACATAGAAAAGAACGCCTTCTCCGTAAACAACGGAAAGTATGAGTTTACACGACTCCCATTTGGTCTAAAGAATGCGCCCTCAATTTTCCAACGTGCATTAGATGACATACTTCGAGAACATATTGGGAAAATATGTTTTATTTACATAGACGATATCATCATATTTAGCAAAGATGATGATACACATATTGAGAACTTGGCTAAAATTTTTCAAACTTTACAGAGCGCTAACATGAAATGTCAGTTGGACAAATGTGAGTTTATGAAAAACAAAGTCGAATTCCTTGGATTTGTTGTTTCCCGCCACAACTGTCAGCACCACCTAGGCCACAGGCCCCAAAACCACTGCCTCGTCCAGAACCTATGGATGTGGATCCCAGTGTTCAGACCAGAATGGTAAATTACATGAACAGACCTCGCTTCGAACCAGGCAAAAGACCACCTGGTCCAATACCAGATGGAATGAAGCGACAAAGAAACTTTAATATACAGACCACAACGGAAGAAAATGAAACGCGACCCACTGAGACTCCATTGACAATGACGGACTATGAACAAGCTATGGCAGTTTACGAGGTTGTACAACAATCTTGGCGACAACCTGGACGATTACGCAGACCAGATAGGACCGAAGCCGACGCTGACATCGCTCGTACGATTACTACGATGACGCAACAGTGAATTTTTAGAATAAAGAATTCCTCTCTTCACATATTTCGTGGCATGCAAGATGAGGAATGGCAAATCTATTGAGAATACTTATAGACACCGGTTCGAACGAAACTACATCCAACCTAAATTCGTTAATAACCCTATTAAAAACAAAGCACCTTTCAATGCTGTCTCGGTAGGCGGCAGCACTATAGTTACGCACCATAAAGAAGCGAACCTTTTCAATATTCCAGACGTTAAAGTAAATTTTTCTTGTTGCCCACATTGAAATCTTTCGATGCCATTTTGGGCAACGATAGTTTGAAAAATTAGGGGCAGAAATAAAAATCAAGAAAAAATATTATGATATTAAAAAGCGGTATCAAGATCCCCATCAAAAGAAAAAACATTCGAAGCAGTTAACACAATTATTCCGAGAACATCCCACTTGTCCGACACACAAAAAGCCAAGCTAAGCGAATTACTCAAGTCATTTCCAGACTTGTTCGCAGACCCAAACCAGAAACTGACCTACACAACAAATGTGAAGGCAACGATCCGAACCTCGTCCGATACTCCAGTTTACTCGAAATTCTATCAGTATCCAATGACACTGAAAGATGAAGTAAACAAACAGATAAAAGAACTTTTAGAGGATGGTATAATTCGACCTTCTAGGTCCCCGTATAATTCACCAGTGTGGATTGTGCCTAAAAAAGGCGAACGCTTCAGGCGGAAAAAATATCGCATGGTTATTGACTATCGTAAACTTAATAAAATAACCATTGCAGATAAATACCCTATTCCCGAGATAAACGAAGTACTTCCACAATTAGGAGACAATAAAGTATTCTCTGTTTTAAGATCTGAAAAGTGGTTTCCACCAAATATCTTTGAAAAATAATGACATAGAAAAGACCGCCTTCTCCGTAAACAACGGAAAGTATGAGTTTACACGACTCCCATTTGGTCTAAAGAATGCGCCCTCAATTTTCCAACGTGCATTAGATGACATACTTCGAGAACATATTGGGGAAAATATGTTTTATTTACATAGACGATATCATCATATTTAGCAAAGATGATGATACACTGTGAGAACTTGGCTAAAATTTTTCAAACTTTTACAGAGCGCTAACATGAAATGTCAGTTGGACAAATGTGAGTTCATGAAAAACAAAGTCGAATTCCTTGGATTTGTTGTTTCCGATAAGGGGAATAGAAACTAATCCGAATAAGGTAGCAGCGATAGCAAATTATCCCTGCCCTAAAACTTTGAGGGATCTAAGATCCTTCCTTGGGCTTTCCGGCTACTATAGAAGATTTATACAAAATTATGCCAAATTGCCAGAAGCCTCTAACTTCACTTTTAAGAGGGAGAAGATGGACGTGTGTCCAAAGAATGTCATCAAAAAAATTAATTTCATTAAATAATGAAGCTCTAGACTCTTTTAAAAAGCTGAAAAGTAATCTAGTTTCAAAAGAAATAATTCTCCGTTACCCAGATTTCAAGAAGGAGTTCCATTTAACTACCCCAGATGCTTCAAATTTCAGATCAGAACGGTTCTATCATAAGAGAACCACCCTATATCATTTCTCTCTAGAACACTTTCCAAAGCCGAAAGGGTATGCGGCCCATAACGAGGAAAGAGATGCTAGCCATAATTTGGGCCTCAAGGCCCTCAAATTACCTGTACGGTAAAGCAAAGGTTAAGATCTTTACAGATCATCAGCCTCAACACATTCTCTGAGTAGCTGGAATGGAAATGCCAGAATTAAGAGATGGAAGGCATCTAGAGGAGTATGATTACGAAATATTCTATAAACCGGGGAAAAGAAAATGTTGTTGCAGACGCGCTCTCAAGGATACCTTTAGAGCAAGTTAACTCCGTTGCCTCTACACAACATAGCGCCGAAAGTTCTAGCCACGACTTAATCGTCAGTGTCAAGCCCCAATAAATGTTTTCAAAATCAAAATATTCTTTTACAAATCAGATAAACACGACTACAAGTTCAGCATCCCTTTCCTACCTTCCATAGACATGAAAGATACCGACTCGACTACACTACGGACGACATAATAACAGACTTAAAAAATATCTCCAACCCTTCCGTAATTAACGGTATTCACACGACTGAAAATAAGAATAAACACTAGATTGGGTTCCAAGCTTTCCCCAAGACGTAACATAAGGAAAGAAACCCAGTTAGTTAAAGAAAATAAGCACACAACAGTAATAACACAGAATCGGGAAAAACCACGCATAAAAGCCATATCAAAATTTAAAATTTTTCAGGTTATTACTATGGATTACGAACGATGTTGGTAGAACGATGAACCTTACGAACTGGAACGCACAGATACTGACAATAAACAAAGGGATCGGAAAGATGCCACAAACTTCAACGACCAAACTAATACACCTCACATTAACCTCGACCAAATCCAAACCGCTTTAGAAAATTTTACATGAACATACGGAAAAAGCCTTAAACGCAGCCATTATACATACCCTTCACCATGAGATAAATACAACTATTCACACTTTTCAAAAACACTTACAGCCTTTCCACAAAACTCGAAAACCAGGTCTTTAAATTGGCTAGGGTCAGGTTGGAAGTACATAGCGGGTAGTCCAGATCACGATGATCTGGTTATGATAGAGCAGAACTTGAATAAACTTATTGACAACAAACCAACAGAGTCTCATTAACAAACACGTTAGAAGAAAGAATAAATAAACTCACTTAGTATCCAACGCCCTCACAAATTCTATTCATAAAAGCAGTTCAGTTAGTATTAGAGATAGCTATCAGTTTGCACAATCAGATTAGACTTCTAAAAGAAGAAATTATTAACATTAGATACGCCATTCAGTGGGCACGACTAAACGTAGTTAACACACTTGTATTAAATGAAGATGAGTTAATTGAAATTGAGAACATTTTAAAAGAAATAACATGACACCCCTGTCACTGGAAGAAATAATGGGTTTTCCGATGTATCACTCTTACACAATAAAACAACACTTTTGTATAAGTTAAGATTCCAAATTTAGAAGAAACACAATACCAACACGTTATCATAAAGCCCATAGTAAAAAACAATTCAATATACACTTAAATTTTCAAGAAATCTTTGTCTTTAAAAATCTCACCTATGGCATTCCACAAACTTGTAAAACATTAGATTATATTAAAATATGCGATAAGAAAAAATTGTTAACATAAGTAATTCAAAATTGTATTCCAAAGTTAGTTCAGGGAAAGAAAGCGCTGTGTAGTTTTAGCAATGCCGACCACGTATCTAAAATAGAAGAAGTTGACGATGGAATCATCCTACTAAACAACTACGATGGAAACGTAACCTGGAACAACACACGGCTTCACCTAGAGGGAACTTACCTTGTTCAACTATCAAACGACTCGATGATTATCGACAACAAGCGGTTCAGCAACTTGGAATCTACAGTCTTGAGCCCTGGAGCTCCTCTTGTGCAGTTTACGGCTGAGGAAAAAGAAAGACTTAAGGTCGTATCACTCGAAGCACTGGAAGCATTGCACATAAATAACACTGGACAGCTGATGCGTATAAAAAACCCATTCAACGGTCAACAGCATAACTCTGCTGACACTCTTTGGCATTGCTCTGATTCTCATCCTGGGCTTGCACACCTATAGTCAAAGGCAGAAGAGCATAACATTGCAATTAGGACCCACGCCTCGAATGGACACAAAAGTCACAGCGATCCTCGCACCATCAACTTGCGATCAATCTTCGACCGAGGGACCATATCAGCTACCTCAGTTCAACAACATTCCCTACTTCTAGAGACCGCTTGAGGACAAGCATAAATTAGAGGGGGAAGAGTTAACAACCAAAATGCTGCAATCTAGAATAATGAACTCCAGTACGCAAGTTCCAATCTGCAAGCTCAGCGTCTGCATAATTTCCTGCAGCGCCGAGCTGCCAAGCTGAATTCTAGAATCTGTTTGGCAACTGCTTCCGCTCCCACCAATGCATGTAATTCCAAGAAGACTGCAATAATTCGACCAACAAGACATCAGCCGATGTCGTGGCCTATTGGAAGCAGCGAAGCCGACGTCGACCCTCTGCCACCAAGGGCAGCGCAGCTCACAGCCAAGACTCACAGCTTGTTAGGGACAGCTTAGGATGATCAGTTGTAAATTGGATTTTAAGTAATAAAGTCATTGTTCTTAATTGAACATTAAAATCTTATATTTTTTAGTTTGCAAACTTGCAAGTAATTAACTTGTATGTATGGGCGTCCCAACTTAAAAAAAATTATTGTCCCAATTTAAAAAAAAAAAAAAAGTAAAATTAGTTTTGGGGGGCTGGTCCGTCGCAAAAAAAAAATTTAAAAAATTACATATATTGCGTAACTAAAACTTAATTAATGTTTTTGAACTTTTAATTTATTTAAAAAAAAAAATTATGAAATACAAAAATAATTTCATATGTTGATCGCGGCAGCAATCGAACCTCGAACACAATCAATATCATTGGGCTTAGAGTCCGGGACATACTCACTCAGCCACTGATGGTAAAATGGCATCAACCGAAAACTTTTTACCGGTTTTAGGAAGGAAATTTCGTAAAATGGTCAAGCACTATAAATATTCCTATATTTCCGGACTTGGAACGCGGATATGGGTCTAAGTAGTCGACATACAATCGCTGGAAGAATCTTTGGTTTTCTGTTGGTCTAGCCAGTGATGGCCGTAGGATATACATACATTAGGATATTTAGTGCTTTTACATACCTCTTCACGTCTGCTACGAGATTTGGCCAGAAATAATACCGTCGAATTCCGTTCGAGAGTTTTGTTAATACCACCATGGCCAGCTAACACGTCGTTATGGGCCATTTTCAATATTTCCGGAACTAATTCCTTCGGAATCCACAGCTTCCAAATAACATCGTCAGCTATTTGATCCTCCGGCGCATGTTCAGCACGCCGATAAACAAAACCATCGATAATTTTAACGTTGGACGTGGTAAATGTCTTTTTCTCCACCTCTTCTTTAAGAGTTTGATAATTTTCTGATTGGAAATACGGCGACTGTAAATCTACGCACAATCCATTGTCAATTGCTGACAGGTCCTCCGTAAAAAACGTGACAGAGCATCAGGAACAATATTTTTGTTTTTCTTTTCGATGCTGAATGTCAAAGTCATACCCTTGCAATTTCAGTGCCCATTTGCTAATCGGCTACTGAGATCATTTTGGGACATTAGCCATTTCAACGACGCGTGATCGGTAATAACTGTGAACGCATGTCCTTCGACGTAAGCTCGGAATTTTTTTATACAAAGAATAGCGGCTAAGCATTCTTTCTCTGTCACAGAATAATTGCGCTGACACGGATTAAGTTTTTTGGACATAAACGATATGGGAACCTCTTCACCGTTGTCTGTTAGCTGCATCAGCACACCGCCAACATCTGTATGGCTAGCATCACAATGTATAAAAAAGGGTCGAGTAAAATCAGGTGTGTGTAACACAGGGGCTGTGCTCCTTTGAATTTTTAAGGATTTGAACGCGTCGTTGGCTGCTTCTGACCAATGAAAACGCTGTTTTCCTTTTAGAGCATCAGTTAAGGGAATCGCAATTGTAGCATAATTATATTTTATCTGGATCCATCGCTATGGTTCCGTTGCCAATTATGTGTCCTAAATAGCTCACTTCCCGCATGCAGAATTTACTTTTCTGAACATTTATAGTCAGACCAGCGTTCTCTAAATACGATGCTATGTTCGTAAGAACCGCAATATGACGTTCGAAAGTGTCTGAAACAATCAGAAGATCATCGAGGTAGATGTATACTTCATGTTTCAAGCAGGCAGGAATAACTCGATCCATTAATTTCGACATGGTCGATGGAGCGTTAGTGAGACCAAAAGGCATAACGGTGAACTGATAGAGTGGTCTACCAGGCACTGTAAAAGCCGTTTTCTCCCTTGCAGAAGTCTCCAGTGGGATTTGCCAATAGGCATCTTTTAAGTCAAGACTCGTTAGTGAATTCTGCTTTTGGGAGTCGACTAAGCAAACCTTCAATAATAGGCATCGGATATGAATCCTTGCGCGTAACCTGATTTAATTTTCGACTGCCAAGGCACAGACGAACTTTACCAGGTTTTCGGACTAAAACAACTGGTGAAGACCAGGCTCTATTTGATTCCTCTATTACTCCTAACAATCATTCGGATCTAGCTCCTCAAACATCATTTGCTCGAACGGCAGGTGATACTGGATAGTGTCGTTGTTTTATCGGCGCGGCATCGCCAACATCGATTGAATGGGATAACAAGGAGGTTTTTCCCAATCTTCTCTCTCCAACGAATGAAGGGACTGTGTAATGGTGCTATCTAGCTGTGTCTATTGGGTATCTGTTAACGAACAAAACACATTGTTATCAATAGCTGACAGATGTTCAGTCCGCTTAGTTTCCCAATACCAACAGGCAGTAATTGAAACTCTATCCAAAAGTCGATCCCTAGATACAGCGATTGTTTGAGCGTAGGAACAATATAGACTGTCAATTCTTGCGTTTGCCATTGTACTCTATTGCCGGTGCGAAGTTTTCCAATAATTTCTTGGCCTTTCCCATCCGCAGTTTGTACATTGCAATTTAAGGGTCTATATTCGATTTTGTCCTGCAGAATATCTGCCGCTAAACTTCCACCTATGCAACTGATTGATGCACCAGTATCCATTAGGCCAGATATTGATCGACCTAAGCTAGAAACTGTGGCATACGGCCGCATATCGGGTGACATAATACCAGATATTGACTGAGTATTTTCCCCATTAGGTTTATAGTAGATATGTTACATGAACATACGGAAAAAAGCCTTAAACGCAGTCCATTATACGCTACCCTTCACCATGAGATAAATACAACTATTCACACTTTCCAAACACTTACAGCCTTTCCCCAAAACTCGGAAAGCTAGGTCTTTAAATTGGCTAGGGTCAGGTTGGAAGTACATAAGGGTAGTCCAGATCACGATGATCTGGTTATGATAGAGCAGAACTTGAATAAACTTATTGACAACAATAACCAACAGGTCATTATTAACAAACAGTTAAGAAGAAAGAATAAATAAACTCACTTCAGTATCCAACGCCCTCACAAATTCTATTCATAAAAGCAGTTCAGTTAGTATTGAGATAGCTATCAGTTTGCACAATCAGATTAGACTTCTAAAAAGAAGAAATTATTAACATTAGATACGCCATTCAGTGGGCACGACTAAACGTAGTTAACACACTTGTATTAAATGAAGATGAGCTAATTGAAATTGAGAACATTTTTAAAAGAAATAACATGCCACCCCTGTCAATGGAAGGAATAATGGAGTTTTTCTGATGTATCAATTTTACACAGTAAAAAACAACACTTTGGTATATTGTTAAGATTCCAAATTTAGAAGAAACACAATACCAACACGTTATCATAAAGCCCATAGTAAAAAAAACAATTCAATTATACACTTAAAGGCTCAAGAAATCTTTGTCTTTAACCCAATCTACCTATGGCATTCCACAAACTTGTAAAACATTAGAAAGTAAAATATGCGATAAGAAAAAAATTGTTAACATAAGTAATTCAAATTGTATTCCAAAGTTAGTTCAGGGAAAGAAAGCGCTGTGTAGTTTTGCAATGCCGACCACGTATCTAAAATAGAAGAAGTTGACGATGGAATCATCCTACTAAACAACTACGATGGAAACGTAACCTGGAACAACACACGGCTTACTAGAGGGAACTTACCTTGTTCAACTATCAAACGACTCGATGATTATCGACAACAAGCGGTTCAGAAACTTGGAATCTACAGTCTTGAGCCCTGGAGCTCCTCTTGTGCAGTTTTCGGCTGAGGAAAAAAGAAAAAGACTTAAGGTCGTATCACTCGAAGCACTGGAAGCCATTGCACATAAATAACACTGGGCAGCTGATGCGTATAAAAACCCATTCAACGGTCAACAGCATAACTCTGCTGACACTCTTTGGCATTGCTCTGATTCTCATCCTGGGTTTGCACCTATAGTCAAAGGCAGAAGAGCATAACATTGCAATTAGGACCCACGCCTCGAATGGACACAAAGTCACAGCGATCCTCGCACCATCAACTTGCGATCAATCCTCGACCGAGGGACCATATCAGCTACCTCAGTCCAACAAGATTCCCTACTTCGAGAGACCAGCTTGAGAACAAGCATAAATTAGAGGGGAAGAGTTAACAACTAAAATGCAATCTAGAATAATGAACTCCAGTACGCAAGTTCCAATCTGCAAGCTCGCGTCTGCATATTTCCTCACGCGCCGAGCTGCTAAGCTGAATTCTAACAATCTGCTTGCGCTCCCACCAATGCATGTAATTCCAAGAAGACTGCAATATTCGACCAACATGGCGTCGCCGATGTCGTGGCCTACTGAAAGCAGCGAACGACGTCGACCCTCTGCCACCAAAGGGCAGCGCAGCTAAGCCAAGACTCACAGCTTGTTAGGGACAGCTTAGGATGATCAGTTGTAAATTGGATTTTTATGTAATAACGTCATTGATTCTTAATTGAACATTAAAATCTTATATTTTTAGCGTGCAAACTTGCAACTGTGAATTAACTTGTATGTATTGGCGTCCACTTCAACATACATATGCATATACAAAATATGTTACTGCTTTGAAGTTGCTGTTGTTACCGACGAAGAAAAACTAAGTTCTAATTACAATATATCAGTAACTAAAACTTAATTAAAGCTTTCGAAACCTTTTAATTTATTTAAAAAAAAATAAGAGAAATAAAAAATAATTTTATATGTTGATGTCATGGTCGCGGCAGCAATCGAACCTCGAACACAATCAATATCATGGGCTTTAGAGTCCGGGACATACTCCACTCAGCCACTGATGGTAAAATGGCATCAACCGAAAACTTTTACCGGTTTTTTTTGAGGGGAAATTTGGTAAAGTGGTCAGCACTATAAATATTCCTTTACTTCCGGACTTCGAAACGCGGATATGGGTCTAAGAAGTCGACATACAATCGCTGGAAGAATCTTTGGTTTTCGGCGTTATAATCACAAAGTCATGTCGAGGATCATATACATACACATATAGCGCTTTTACAGATATTGCGGACTCAATTCACATACCTCTTCACGCCCGCTACGAGATTTGGCCAAGAACAATACCGTCGAATTCGCAGTTCGAGAGCCTTGTTTGCACCACCATGGCCAGCTAACACGTCGTTA